>JADBJO010003562.1:0-65000 GCA_016801955.1 Conus betulinus | reverse complement strand
GATGGGAAAGACTAATCTCCTGTAATTCTATAGGATCTCTCCTGTGGTGTGGAACTAAATCTGAGATTTTCTCCTATGGTTTCAGTTTCAGTTTCAACGAGGAGGCGCCACTGCGTGCGGACGAGTCCATATATGCTACACCACATCCGCTTAGTTTTGATGCCAATCTGCTAAGTCGTCGTTCTGCTATGGTGATAAGACACTCAAATCTCCTATTTACCTGTGGGGTTTTCCTCCTACAGAGATGGGAACATTAGTGACCTGTACATCTCAAGGATTTACTTCTACGGGAAGGGAACACCAGTCACCAGTGAAAATGTATTGTTTTCTTCTGAATGGATTTGAAATACCAGTCTCATGTAAGTCAGTAGGATATTCTCCTGTGGTGACAGGGAGACACTAGTCTGCTGTAAATGTGTGCATATTTTCTCCTACAGTGACAGGAAATACCAGTCTGTAAACGTGTATGGATTTTCTCCAAATGGTTGCGGGAAACACCAGTCTCCGTATCAAAATATTCAGGGATTTTCTTTTGTGGCGGAGGGAAGCACCAGTCTCCGTATCAAAATATTCAGGGATTTTCTTTTGTGGCGGAGGGAAGCACCAGTCTCCGTATCAAATATTCAGGGATTTTCTTTTGTGGCGGAGGGAAGCACCAGTCTCCGTATCAATATATTCAGGGATTTTCTTTTGTGGCGGAGGGAAGCACCAGTCTCCGTATCAAATATTCAGGGATTTTCTTTTTTGGCGGAGGGAAGCACCAGTCTCCGTATCAAATATTCAGGGATTTTCTTTTGTGGCGGAGGGAAACACCAGTCTCCTTATCAAATATTAAGGGATTTTCTTTTGTGGCGGAAGGAAACGCCAGTCTTCATATCAAATATTCAGGGATTTTCTTTTGTGGCGGAGGGAAACACCAGTCTCCGTATCAAACATTCAGGGATTTTCTTTTGTGGCGGAGGGAAATACCAAGTCTCTTTGAACGTGTGGCGATTTCATCCTATGGTGATGGGAAGCACCTGTCTATTTATGTGCGGGAATGTTTCTCTCATGGTAACGAAATTGACAGTTTCTGTAATGATGGGGGGGGGGGGGGGGGGGGGGGGGGGTCTTTTTTATGGTGATGGAAACTACGAGTCAGTAAACGTAAGCACACAACAGACACAACTGGAAGAAGCTGATGAACTGTTCTTCAGTGTGGTGCTCCAGTGACTCTCCATAGTTAACGGGGAAGAAGAAGAAAGAAATGTGTAGGGATTTTTTTTCTGCGGTGATGGGACATATAAATCTGTAAGGATTTTATCCTGTGGTGACGGGACAGTTCAGTCCCCTATACATGTGTGTGGATTTTCTTCTATGGTAATGGAAAATTGCAGTCTGCAGATATGTAAGTATTTTCTCCTATGTGATGGGAAAAAGTTCAGTCCGCTGTAAGTGTGTGAGGATTTTTTTTATATGGTAATGGAAAATAGCCGTCTGTAGATGAATGAGGATTTTCTCCCAAGGTGATGGAAAATAACCATTTTTAAGTGTGTATGGATTTTCTTCTATGGTGATGGAAAATGCCAGTCTATGAACGTGTGTGTGGGTTTTCCCTACAGTAAAGGGAAATACAATGCTAGGAATATGTGGGGACTTTTTCCTATGGCAAAGAGAAATGCCAGTCTGTAAATGTGTGGTGATTTCTCCAATAGTGAGGGAAAATGCACCAGTCTGGAATTCTGTGTAGATTGTATCCGATGGTGATGACAAACACATCAGTCTTTTGTCAGTCTGTTTGAAGCTGGCTTTTATTTCTTATTTCTGGTCTTTTCTTTTTAATTTCTTAACCATTTGCGCTTTTTCCTTGAGTTTTTTCACCACTTCTCAGAAAACGTCGTTGTATCAAAATGGCTTTGTCAGAGAGACTTGGTTCTTCATTGCGTGTTTGCATTGTCTTCTAGCAATTGGTAGTGATGGTGGAGGTGGTGGTGGTGGTGTCTGTGGTGGTGGTGGTGGTGTCTGTGTGGTGGTGGTGGTGGTGGTGGTGTGTGTGTGTGTTGTTGTTGTTGTTGTTGTTCCTGTTGTTCTTGTTCTTGTTCTTCTAGTTGCTGTTGTTCTTGTTCTTGATCTTTTGCCTTCTTAAGAAAGTGAGGTTGGGTATGGGGAAAGAGGGGAAGATGTGAAAGAGGTGGAGGCGTGGACTGGGTGTGAGGGCTTTCCGATCCAGCCGCCTACGGGAAAAACGAACTGCACACGACTTTCTTTGGGCTTCCCTTTTTGTAACTGGACTAGATAGGAATAATGTAATTGAACATCCGTCACAGCAAATGACAGGGACCTGTTGTTTGTTTGTTTCGTTTTGTTCTGTTCTTTGTGTTTAGTTTTGGCTTGGTTTGGGTTTTTGTTTTGGTTTTGATTTAGTTTGTTGTTTTTTTGTCCTTGTTTTGTTTTGTTTGTTTTTCTCGGGGGGAGGGGAGAGGGGGTCGATCCATGGAACTGGGGAAGAGAATCAGAAGAAGGTTGGAGGAGGACAGGACATGGGTAGAGTCATAATTCAAAAAAGATTCCTCTTGCATTGTTTTCTGTTCGACGTTGGTGTTATTACTGCATGGAGAAAAAAGGAAGCGTTTGGGAGGTGGGGGAGGGGGGGAGTGGGGGGGGGGGGACGGAGGTATATTTTTAGCCAGCAAAGTCGGGACTGAGTAACGGGCGCGGTAAAAGGAAGACCACTTTTGTGATTTATGTGTGTGTGTGTGTGTGTGTGTGTTGTGTGTGTGTGTGTGTGTGTGTGTGTTGTGTTGTGTTGTGTTTTTTTGTTCATCTTTTCCGTATGACTTTAAACAAAACCGCCTACATTTGCTAGTACCTGTGATTTTGACGCAATGTGTGTCTACAGCCGGTGTGTGTGTATATGTGTGTGTGTGCGCGCGCGCGCGCGCGAGCGCGTGCGTGGTGTGTGTGTGTGTGTGTGTGTGTGTGTGTGTGTGTGTGTGTGATGTTGGTTTTAAAGGCTATTTTCAGCATGCGGTGGTGTCCCCCTGATGGTGTACATATAGCGCTGGTTGTGCAGTTTACTCAGTCGACCTATCTCTCTTCTACATAGTCTGCCTGAAAAGTAGGTCACATGTTCAATTAAAAGTTAATGTTCTTTTCAAACTCTGTCTTCGTCTGTCTCTGTCTGTTCTGTCTGTCTGTCTGTCTGTCTGTCCGTCTCTCTCTCTCTCTCTCTCTCTCTCTCTCTCTCTATCTCTCTATCTCTCTCTCCTCTCCCCCCCCCCCTCTCTCTCTCTCTCTCTCTCTCTCTCTCTCTCTCGGGAGCGACGGGGGATTCGGGGGTGGGGGGGTGGGGGGTAGGGAGATAGGAAGTGCATTTAGCAGTCAACTTCAAATTGGTTTAGGCGTAGTCATTTTTTTTGTGCATGAGTTAAAGTGACGTGATGGTAGGAAGGGTGGATGAATGGGGGAAGGAATACGGGGACTGACGCTGGCGGAAGAGGAAGGGGGGGGGGGGGGGGGAGGTTGGGGAAACTTGTTAAATGGGAGGATTTAACCTCGAAAAGGGAGGTGGGCGGTGACTGGGGCAGTAATATGTATGTTTTGGGTTGATGTCACGTAATATTTTTCCTCGTGTGTAATATCTGCACAAATTCCATTAGGGATGCCGGGGACATTTTCAGTACAAAACAGCTACCCCACCTTCTGGAGGTTCTGTTCAAGTAGTTTCCTCTTTTCTATGACTCCCTCTTCTTTTGTGTGTGTGTGTGTGTGTGTTGTTGATAATTGATTCATTTTTCTCTTTCCTTACTATTGTCTATAAGACTTTGTGCCTTTGTAGATCATGCACGTCTTCTGCGTTTCTTCTGGAAACTATTCTATACTTTCTTTTTTTCCATTTGATAGCAGTTTGTGTGATATGCCAGTTGTTTATTTTTTGTTGTGATATGGTGATGTGGTGGTGAGAATTACGTACACTGTCTAGAGTGGACACTAACTGTCCGTTCGGCCGTGTCTTTTTGACCATACGTGTTTTTAATGTGGGGTTTTTTGTTGTTTTTTTTTTTTGTTTTTGTGGCGTTTGAATGTTTTTTCTTTAATTTCTTTTTACACTTGTTTTTAATCTGGGAGCGACTAACTAAAGGGAAAACATGGTGTTCGTAGCACAGCCTAATTTCATATTCTGTAAGATAATACTAGTTTAGCCGCCATGTCAAAACCGCGTCTCTTATTTGTTTCTTTTTCGGGATTTTTCTCTTTCGATGGTCTAACTTGTTCTGTAGTGTGACTTTTTTTTCCCTCAATGTGAGTTTGATAGCCCTTGAAATGCTCAGTGTGGTAAGCTGGGCTACAATGATGAAATCTTGAAGACATCTGCATAGTTAACACTCCATATTTGATATCTACATTTGTTGCTTGGTTTTGTTTTGAGAAGAAAGAAGTGGTACGCAAAACTTTTTGATTGCTTTTTGGCATTTTTGGCTTCTTCAATTTGAAGGCAGTAAAGATTATATCTTCTCTCTCTCTCTCTCTCTCTCTCTCTCTCTCTCTCTCTCTCTCTCTCTCTCTCTCTGCAATTGTCTCTGTGTCTCTCGGTCTGTCTGTCTGTCTCTGTCTCTGTCTGTCTGTCTGTCTGTCTGTCTCTCTCTCTCTCTCTCTCTCTCTCTCTCTCTCTCTCTCTCTCTCTCTCTCTCTCTCTCCCCTCTCCTCTCTTCTCTCTCTCTCTCTCTCTCTCTCTCTCTCTCTCTCTCTCTCTCCTTCAAAGACCGCTTCAAAGCCTCTCTCTCTCCCCCGGCTGTCACCATCTTTCTTCCAGCGAGGTCCTGACCGCTCTCAAAGGACCGAAGTCAAACGGTCCCCCTGAAATTTGATGCATCTCTTCCCTACTTTTGAAAGTACTTCCCAGATGAAGGTGGGGAAAGTTCTTCCAGCGAGGTGCATCGGGTGAGGACTGAAGGTCAAAACGGTCCCCTGAAATTTGATGTACTTTCCCTACTGTTTGAAACTTCTCAGATGAAGGTGGGGAAAGTTCCGGGGATGCATGTGGGTGGGTTTTATTTCTTCTTTGATTGACGTGCACGACGTTTTTCTTCCATTTCGCAAAGGTGCCTTTCTTGTCCTCCTCCTCATCCTCCTCCTCCTCCCTCCCTCCCTCCCTCCCTCCTCATCCTCCTCCCTCCTCCCTATCCTTGTCATCATCATCATCATCAT
The DNA here is from genome assembly GCA_016801955.1 of Conus betulinus. NCBI lineage: Eukaryota > Metazoa > Mollusca > Gastropoda > Neogastropoda > Conidae > Conus > Conus betulinus. The sequence continues at coordinate 59,813 of JADBJO010003562.1, read as the reverse complement.
CATCATCTTTTTCCTCCTCCTCCTCCTCCTCCTCCTCCTCCTCCTCTTCATCCTCCTCCTCCTCATCTCCTTCTTCCTCATTCTTTTCCTCCTCCTCCTCTTTTCTCTTCTCCTCCTCCTCAACCTCCTCCTCCTCCTCCTCCTCCTCCTTCTTCTTCTTTTCTCCTCCTCATCCTCCTTCTTCTTCCTCTTCTTCTTTATCTTTTTCTTCTTTTTCGGTTCATTTTCTTCTTGTTGTTCACTATCATGATCGTCTCTTTGACACTGCCTTTTCAGCCGTAACAGACCTTTCCTTACACCTTTCCTCCCCCGTAGTCGGCTGGACAAGAAACAAACAATATTTGCTTTGAACAGACTAAAACTTTTGTCTCGTTCTGTATTTTTCGTCATTTGCTTCTGCTGTCGTGGCCTATTCTCCCGTCTTTGTCGTAGCAAAATTCCATACTTGTTTCTTTAGTTGTAATTCATCACATGCTGTTTTCACGTTGTAATCTGTCGACTAGGCAGAGAGGGTTTAACAACGGGAACGGGAACTGGAAACCATTCTGCTGTTCTGTTTGCCAGTCTAACCTTTAACTGTTTTTTTTTTTTTTGTTTGTTTGTTTGTGTTTTGTTTTTTTCGTTCGTTTGTTTATTTGTTTTGTTTTTGTTTTTTTGTTTTTATTGCATGGAAATGTTACATCATTGTTTTTGTACGGGATTTTTTTTTTTTTTTTTTTTTTTTTTTTTGTTTGTAATCTTGCTGCACAAAGAAAATCTAGTTAGAATAGCAGGCGCAGTCAGCATTTTCTAGTCTTCCCTGTCGTAAGGTTGTGAATGTTCCAGCTTACTATGCTGTAAACAGAGGCATGTTCTGTGTAACTGTTTTGTTTTGTTGGGTTTTTGTTGTTGTTGTGTTTTTTTTGTTTTTCTTTACTTTTCTCGTAACAGGAGTGACTTCCCCTGTTTTGTTTCACGTGGTGACAATGTTGTACAGATCCAGTAGGGTCAGCTGTGATGCAATGAGATGGACACTACAAACTGGGATTTGGGACAAACCAGTCTGGGGTATCACATAGCCACGTCCGATGATGTGTTATTTTAGTTGTAAACCAGTTTTGAAATAGCTGTCCCATCAGCTGAGGTACTAGTATTGTGTGTTCTTGTATTGCATCGCGTTATTTTAGTTGTAAACAATTTTTGAAAACACTGCCCCATCAGCAGAATACTAGTATTGTGTGTTCTTGTATTGTTATCGCGTTAGGTAACGTTACTTTATATCATTATTGCACTCTCTCTCTCTCTCTCTCTCTCTCTCTCTCTCTCTCTCTCTCTCTCTCTCTCTCTCACACTCACTCACACACACACACACACACACACACACACACACACACACACACACACAGATTGACCAACTGGAGGGGGACAGTAACATTCCATGAGAATTCCGATCCACAGTGATGGAGGACATGGATGTTGGAGGAGGAAGCGGGTCACGGACATCCGACTGAAGTCGCCAAACTGCATGACTGACTGGCTGACTGACTTTTTATTATACCACAATTTCATTGTATAATCTCGTGATTTAAGCATCTCCAAATCTCCTATATCTTCATGGAAGCATTTTCGTGCGCTTTTTTTTTTTTTTAAGCTACGTCAGGCCAGGTTAGCACGTACCAATACCATTCATCATTTTGTTTTCGTGTTATAGTATGGCACATCGTATTGAATGCCAAGCAAAAGTCATTTAGAGTAGTCCTTCGTACCTCCGTCACCGTCCTACCTCACCATCTTTATGCCTTACGCAAAGGCGTGGGCGTGGGAGGAGGAAGTTGAGGGTGTGTGTGTGTGTGTGAGGGGGGGGGGGGGGGGCAACAAGTCGCCCTGTCTCTCTTCATGTCTCTTTTCTGGGGCTTACACAGCCTGCGAGCAAGGAGCTGGAGATCAATTGTTCAATTAAAACTTCACACGGTTTCGACCCCCCCCCCTCTCTCTCTCTCTCTCTCTCTCTCTCTCTCTCTCTCTCTCTCTCCCCCCCTTGTTTTTATTCTGTGTGTGTGTGTGTGTTTCTGTCAACGCCATCGATTTTTGTTCTTGTTTCTTTGTAGCCTGAGGAGTTATAAGCGACCAGAGTTGAATTAGTCTCGTGTTGTGTCGGGTCTGCTTCTGTTTGTTCGTTTTGTTTGTTGGTTTTCTTTATTGATGGTTCTTTTTATTTTTTCCACTTTGTTGGGAACATTGCGAATGTTTGCTTTTCTCTAAGTGTGTGTGTGTGTGTGTGTGTGTGTGTGTGTGTGTGTGTGTGTGTGTGTGTGTGTGTGTGTCTGTGTGTCTGTCTGTCTGTGTGTGTGTCTGTGTGTCTGGGGGGGAGGGGTGGCAGTGGTTTGTTTTCATTACATGCGCAATGTTACTGAAATTGAAATGTTACACCCCAGGGTGATTTGTTCCTCTGATCGTTTGCTTGGTTGTTTTCTGTAATATGAGCGTGTGTGTGTGTGTGTGTGTGTGTGTGTGCGTGCGTGCGTGTATGTGCGTGCGTGCGTGCGTGCGTGCGTGCGTGTGTGTTCTCTTGTCAACATCACTGCTGCTCGGGTATACAGCAATCTCTCGGCATCGTTTACTTGGCTGTTTCCTTCGTTGAAGTTTTCGTTATCGCCTTACTCTATTCCTCTTAAGAACTCCATCTTCTACAGCGGAACAGCTACCGGCGTGATTCACAAATTTCGTGTACCAAAAGTGAGAAACTTAACAAAATTCAATACATCGCGTAACCTCAAACATTTAACTTCTCTGTGCTGCACGTCTGGGGACATCCCTAACAACAGTACAAGACAATCGCGATCAGAAAGCGAGTTGATTCCATCTTAAACCACAGATAACGCCCAGAAACCATTGCAGTCGGGGCCCAGAAGGCCTGGGCCCACAAATGGTCGTGCATACAAACGCTAAGTCTCCGAGGAAAGAAAATCTGTTGTGAAAAGTTTAATGTATGGCACCCCTGCCCAAAACACAGCTCAGATAGTTATAGATATACGGATAAAATTTCGCGTGTGTAGCACTAAAATATTTCGCGTTGTTACGCGAATTTGCAAATGATATTTTTCTGTGCACCACCTGTTCATGGATTATCCAATAGTAACCAACAGTTACAAAGAAAAATGTAAAGTTCTAGATCTTTATATTGATAAGCGATACAATGTTAAACATGATCCATGCGTTACAAACGTTCGCAGATGTTTTACTCAACTCAAACTTTAAAAAGGATTATCCTGAAACCAAGGTTTATGAGAGTCTAGTGTTGATATCTTGGCGGTGTACAATGCGTGAATATAACGGTGTGCAGTTTTATGGCTGTTATTATTTAATTTGATCCATAATAAAGGAATGTTATCCCCCCCCCCAATCCCTCCAACCCCCCACCCACACCCACCCCCCCCACCCCCCAAAAAAATTGCTCTTGACTAATACCGTTTCTTTTTTAAAGTTTGCTCTTGATCATCATGAAAAAAAACTGCTTCACGTTCTGTGTTCCTTCATTTCCTGCTGTCAAGGTGACCTCCCATTGGTTTCCTCTTCACCATCATGCTCCTGCAGAGATCGTGTCAAGGTCGTCAGCACGCCAGTACATAGACATTGTGACGCCCTCTGGAGGGGACGCTCTGTCATACTGCCTCCGCTACCAAGTAATTCTTGCAGTTAGTTGCAGGAGGGGGGGGGGGGGGGGGGGGGGGGCGGAGGGCATGATATAGAGGGGTCTTACACATGCTGGATCAGAACAGGCACAGCTGAAGACCGCCAAAGGTACCCGGTAATGCAGTGTCACCTCTGGCTGGTTGCCCGATGCCGAATTGATAGTGACTGTTTTCGGTAGCGTAGTCGTTGCTCTTCTGTTTAATTGTTCCTTCCGGTGTGAGTGGTAAACGCAGCAGAGCGGAAGTGTCACCACACTAAACATTAGAACATTTTAAAAAAAAACAGACGCCTTGTATCAAAGGCAAAAAAAAAAAAAAAAAAAAAAAAAAAAAAGAAAAAAAAAAAAAAAAGAAAAACTGGGGGTGGGGGGGGGGGGGGGGGGGTGATTGGCGGCTGGAGGCACCACATAAAAAGAAACACACACAAAAAAATCCCTGGTTTCTGTGGGGTGGTGTGCCAGGTCTCTGACAGGACGACCTAGATGTGGCTGTGTAAGGGTGAGCCGAAAACAGTGGCGTGAATACAATGCCCCCAAAACTGGGGTTTTAGGGATGGGGGAGGGGCGGACAGGAGCAGAAGATGAGATGAGACAGAGGAACTGCTGCGTGTACTCGAGACTATAGCTGTCATACGTGTGTGTGTGTGTGTGTGTGTGTGTGTGTGTGTGTGTGTGTGTGTGTGTGTGTGTGTGTGTGTGTGTGTGGTGTGCGTGTGCGTGTGTGTGTGTGTGTGCGCGTGCGCGCGTGTGTATGTGTGTGTGTGTGTGTGTGTGTGTGTGTGTGTGTGTGTGTGTGTGTGTGTGTATGTGCGTGCATGTGTGTGTGTGTGTGTGTGTGTGTGTGTGTGTGTGTGAATGTGTGTGTGTGTGTGTGTGTGTGTGTGTGTGTGTGTGTGTGTGTGTGTGTGTGTGTGTGTGTGTGTGTACTACTAACAATTAATCTGATCCGAGACATATGCGATTTTTGATGTCGGTGTGTTTTATAGCTGTACACTCGATAAGAATGCAGGTTTATGCCATGCACCTTTGTAAGAGAGAAAGACATTGTGTGTGTGTGTGTGTGTGTGTGTGTGTGTGTGTGTGTGTGTGTGTGTGTGTGTGTGTGTGTGTGTGTGTGTGTGTGTGTGTGTGTGTGTGTTGTTTCTGTTGTTGTATTTTCCCTTACGAGCAGAACATTGACATCTCAGTGAGGAAGGTATCACATTATTTTCTCTTTATGCATAGGACAGGGTTTTCATCCTTCTGTCATAGTCTAGAGTGTATGGTGAGGCACAATGGAATAACTGACTGAGCAGATACTGAAAGTTGGCTATGTGTCATTCCTGAAATTTCAGTGAAGAATTCGAAGTTTTGAGTGTGTCTGTTGGCCGGAGGGGAGTAAGCATAAGGGTGAATGTTGGGGGTGACAAACGGGGGTGGAGAGCGAGGGGAGTTACTTTGTTGATGTTGTTGTTGTTTTCTTTTATTTTTTTTTTTATTCAGTTGTCAAAGGGTGCTCGGCACAAACAACAAAAAAGAAGAGCGGGCACTTAAAATCGTCATAAAATTCTCAAGGGTTCTTCTCGTTTGTTGGTGTTCTCTTGCATTCTCTGCGTGTTCTGGGGAGTGTGCTCCGAATGGCCGTCAACGGGAGGCAAATCCGTCATTTGATCCATACGTGGTTTCCTCCCTTTTGTCATAGACCTGGTTAGAGCGGAAATATTTCGAACCCGAAGAGAACACAGTCATTTAATAATCTATAGTACTATTTCACTCTTTGGAGAAAAAAAAAAAATGATATTACATATTTCTTTTTCGACGAAACTGTTTGAATAATCTTCTTCTTCTTCTTCTTCTTCTCTCTCTCTCTCTCTCTCTCTCTCTCTCTCTCTCTCTCTCTCTCTCTCTCTCTCTCTCTCTCTCGTGGTGTATTTTGTAACTTCTCCTCGATGTGGGTCACTAGCCTTCTCAGAGAAAAGCCTTGAGTGTCACTTTTTGATTTCTGTTTTCTTGTCATACCTTATTTACTTGCGGTCATTGTGAGCATACAGCTGTTGGTAAGATTTATACATACATGAACTCACACATACATACAGACATACGTATAAACATACATACATTTGACTGATAGATAGATAGATAGATAGATAGATAGATAGATAGATAGATAGATAGGGTAGGTAGGTAGGTAGGTAGGTAGACAGACAGACAGACAGACAGACAGACAGACAGACAGACAGACAGACAGACAGACAGACAGACAGACAGACAGACAGACAGACAGACAGATAGATAGATAGATAGATAAATAGATGGATAGATGGATGGGATGGATGGATGGACAAGACAAGACAAGACAAGACAAAATTCTTTATTTACGAGGATAATAGATAAGCACTAACGTGCTTTTTTTTACATCCAGTCCTCGCCCTGAGTAGGGACTACAACATGTAGTGAAATCAATTAATGTAAAAAAAAAAATTAAAAAAAAAAAAGCAAAGAAGCAAGCAAAGCGGTCATGGATGGATAGATAGATAGATAGATAGATAGATAGATAGATAGATAGATAGATACCCCTGCACACACTTCCAAACATACAAAGCGCTAAGTAGCAGGTACACATCCCAATATGGTTTATAACTATGTTTGCAATGGCATATCAATGATAGACCTTTGCAAACATCTACCAGCCAGTCGACCCAGTCCTTTGTAATTGTAGACACTTGTAATCAAACACACGCTTTCAAACTGACATATCAAGAGGCAGCCATTCTAAAACTGGGAGATGTTATCACTTTGTAGTGGCGTTCCAGTGATAGCCTCTTGCGAAGATCTGCTAGAAACAGGACTGAGTCATTTTATAACTCATGCATGCAGACATGCACGCACGCATACAGGCACGCACGCACGCTGGCACGCACATGCACACACACACACACACACACACACACACACACACACACACACACACACACACACACACACACACACACACACACACACACCACGATACATAAAAAAAAACCCTCAATAAATGGAATAGGCCTATAACTGTCCATAAAATTATATCCAAATTATTTCCATTTGGAAAGAGGAGGGCATGGGGGGTGTTAACATTTGTGTAAAGCGTTAGAAAAAAGTACCATGCATCAAAAGCTCAAGTCATGTTGTATAAATATCAATGAAAGATGGTATAACCACATCATTTCCACTGGGGAGGAGGGTGATAGGGGGACATGAAAATGACTCGTTCATTTGTAGAAAGTGTAACACACACACACACACACACACACACACACACACACACACACACACACACACACACACACACATACACGCGCGAGCACGCGCGCGCGCACGCACGCACGCACGCTCGCACACACACACACACACACACACACATCTGACAAAAATAAGGCATACGCTTCTTTTCAAGTGCTATTACAAATATGTTGTATTACTGTAACATTTGTAATGGCATAACAATGATACACTCTTGCAAATTTTTGACAGGAGCTTACGTGATGGCTGGGGCCATGCCAGATTCAGCTTTGCCTCGGGAAGGGTTACGGTTGGCTGGACTGGCCCTGCCCTGATATACTCTGAAAACTAATCCTGAGTTGCAATGTCTTCAATGTAACTGCAGAAATTCCACAAGTGAAAGAAATGCGCTCACTCAGTAGGCCTGCGCCACTGGTAGCTGCGACATACGTCAGATCAAGATGTACATTGTTATCCAGGATAGCTCTCATCGCTTCATTGTAGGGCTGAGCATTGCTTTACTGTTGGGTTGGGTGATTGTCCATTCTATAGCGTGTCATTCCATCTTATCACATTCGGTTTGCTTGTTTGTTGTCTTTTATTTTAATTTCTTATGATGTGTTCACTTATTGAGCAATTGATTCAACGCCTGCCTACCTTGCGCTGAAGAGAGATCTAAGCAAAGTGTAAAATCTGTTCATTTTCATTGTCCTGTTTGTTCGTGTCTTGCCTGAAGAAGACCTAAGAGGTCGAAACGCGTCGTGTTTTGTCTTGTGACTCGTTTGTCCACGTTTCTCTTGGCGGTTCGCTTACATTTATTTAAGATTTGTTTAGATTTCTGCCTGCAGTCGTCTCAGTTTGCAACTTGAGCAATTAATGTTAGAAGTAATACATCCAATGCCACTTCGTTTCTCGGTCAAGCACAATGTATGACTTGCTCGTGTGCATGCGCTAACAATTGCTAAATACTCGATACGTCTGATTCCCCCCCCCCCCCCCCCCCCCCCCCCCCCCCCCCCCCCTTTGAGTTTGCCAGCAAAGTCATTTAATGATTATGTTCATATTACAACATCCACATCCACCTACGGAGACATAGCAGGCGGAGATAGCCTTCACAAGAAAAATCAGTTATAGTGTGTGTGTGTGTGTGTGGGGGGGGGGGGGGGGGGGGGGGGGGGGGTCTCATGTAGATAATTGGGCTTAGCTATCGGCCTTTTGTCTCAATATCTTAAAATCATATTTTGATCTTTTTTCCCCAAGGATATGAGTGCGGAATTACTAATGGAATGGCTAGTCTGCGGTAAACAAATTTGTGTGGAAGGTATAGTACTAAACCGTCTAATGTCCATCTAAAAAAAATTGAAGTGTTCGTCCGGTGGCAGTATGATCAGTCATAATAACTATATGTTAATTTTTAAAATAAAGAAGAAAAAAAAAGACACACACCGAAACGAATAGCTAACTAAATAAAATGAAATTATGAATGAATTTTTAAGTGCGTAAAAAGATTAGACCTCATGAGAGGCTTTTTTTTTTATTTTTATTTTTATTTTTTTTAAAGCAGGTGTCCCCGAATATGTGCATTGTAATTCAATATGAAAAGATGTTATGCAGCACTTTCACTTATTAATAATGTCCATGTGGGAAATTTTTTCTATTTTGCCATCAGAATGATAACAGTATTCAGCGGTCGGTAGAGAAAAGGCCAATGGGTTTCATGTAATGCGCCAACTTGATTCAAGTCGAAAAACATTCAGAGACTGAATTCACAGACTGCGAACTCGCCGTAAATCCAAGCCAAACTCTAGTGGTACCCACCTACGAGGTTCCTGAAAAGATATTCATGATAATAACAGTTTTGTGCGTGGACACAATAAACTTAATACTCGTGGACTCAACTGATTCTGCTTATTCCCTCAGTTCTGTTTGACCCCTTTGGCCTTTGCATGTGGTTGTCCTTAAAGCTTAGGTTTTGCGCACAAGTTCGCGTTCAGTCATCCTCGCAATAGAAATTTTGCGGTGCAGAAACATGAATAGTTCGTCAACTTTATTTATCTCTGAAAATAACTCTTGCTCCTATGATGAATAAGTTCTTTGGCATGCATAATCATTTCATACTGGAGCAAATGTACTATCATTTCATACTGGAGCAAATGTACTATTTCTCTATTCACTACTGTTCACTCTTCTTGCCTCATGTAAGATCTCTTTTTGTATATCTTTATTATCCTCTCTTTCTTTTAGTGTCCACAATCATCATATTGATTATTCTGACACTTTTGTGTATATGACCGTTTTTTATCCCGCCATTAAGGCAGCCATACTCCAGCTTCGGGGAAGGTGCATGCTATGTGTAACATGTCATCCATACCAACGGCCAAACTGGCCTTCTCTTCCGAAAGTTGGTGATGGGATTTTACGTGTGTGCAAGATGTTATGCGTGCGTTCACACACGGAACATCGGTTTATAGTCTCATTCGAAGGACTGTATGGGTAATGGAATCAGAACCAATGTTAACTCCGAGGGAAAAATCCCCCTGTACCGAAACGGCCCGAGGGAGATGCGAACCAGCAACCCCAAGATTAGGAGTCCGGCGCTCTACCACTGAGCTATTTCGGCCCCCATTCTTTCATTTATTTCTAAGAATCTCATGGGCATTAATAAAAAGTCCTCCTCCTCGTGGAGATCAGCACGTCAAATTGTTTTTTATTATTTTTCTTTGTGACAACATAACCCACGATATAACCCGGAAGTTATACTGTCTGAACTGTTTGAAAACATTGCGCTTTTCTTTCTCCCTTTCACGTGACCCCATATATAACCCGGAAGTTAAACCGTATGACCCGTGCACTAGAACAACAAAATGGCTACTCCTTTCCCTTCGCAGGAGCACAGGCCATTAAAAAAAAGCCGCGGCTTGGTCCGCCTGATGTATATCCACAAGACCCAAAGCAAAAAGAGGTAAGTTAAACATCTTAAATTTAATATTAGAATTCATTATATTTGTTTTGAGACAAATTGCCAAAATCGGCTCATGATCATTGTAATATATGCTCGATTCTGAAAACATTGTTCTCATGAAAGTGATAAACAAAAAAAAAAAGTCAGATGGAAGATGGAATTTGAGAAATTATCAATCAGATGAAAGATAAAATTGAGAGAAATAATCAAACTCGTGATTCGTAATTGGAAGTCCCCCCCCCCCCCCCCCCCCCCCCCTCAAAAAAAAAAAAAAAAAAAAAGAAATGCCAATCGTACCCAAGTCTTTCTCATATGTTCATCCCGTTATTGATTACTGAGCATGCTGTTTCTGCGACCTATGGCTTGTACATTGTTAATGCGTATTTTGCCCATTCAGTCATGTGTGCAGAGTGCGACTTTGACTTGAGTGTTAACTTATTGTCATTTATTTGCATTGGGAAGGGCAAGAAGAAATATGGGAGGGGGCAAGAAGAAATATGGGAGGACAGGGTTTTTTTTTTTTTTTTTTTTAAATTTAATCTAGTGCTCATTTGTAGGACATCTAAAAATTATCTTGGAATTTTTAGCCCAAATGTGCCCTTTCCACAGATGTGATAACATGCAGATGTGGTAAGCAGAGCTGACAGTATAGGTAGCAACTGCTTATTCATAAAAAAAATGATAATGTTATGGAATATGAATCAGTTTCAGGTGACTGTCTTGGAGATTTGTAGCTGGTATAGACTTCAAGTTTTGTGCAAGCTGGATCAGTTTTGGCAAATCCAAATGTTATGGCTTCATGACAAGCATGGTTCAGAAATTAAACACTCTTGAGAGCAGAATGACAAAAGCTATTCATATTAGTATTAGTTGTAGTAGAGATTTAGGAAAAGGAACATTCCTTGGATGTAACAGAGAAAAGATAAGCTTGACAGAAAATCATCTTAGCGCTGTTTTGTTGATGGATGATACTTATGGGACTTGGAAGGAAGGCAGAGTGTGGTGGGGTGGGGTGGGGGGGATGGAGGAATAGCAGTCATGTGCCAATGGCTATGACAACGTGTTAAACTTAAAGTCAGGAACCTGGAGTTGATGACAGCTGTATATATATGCATGTGATAGTGATGAAGATATTGAGAAATACTGATGTGAAGAGTGCTTATGGAAACTGATTGATTGACTGAGCACGTTCAGAACATCTGTGTTTTGTTGTGATCCTCAAAAATTTTTTTTTTAATCGATGCATCAAATCTGAAATCTGTGTATGATAGACTCCCTGTTATGCGTTAAAGGGTGTTAACAGTACTTGCTGCAGTTGGCAGGCACTATCGTGTTACTGCGCGCATTTAAAGAAACAAAAAGAAAAGGAAAAAAAGCAGAAACCTTCAGATCATTGAGAAGTAAAAAATTTGCCTTGATGAAACATTATCCATGCATGCATTTTGCTGCGAGATATTAATAAAGACTACCAGAATTCCTGGTTATGCTCAGTATGAGATCATCATCAGTAACATCCAGCATTTGTAGTATGACACCCTGAATTCACACTAAGATACACTAAGATCATTCATAAAGATTTTGTGAGAATATCAGTAAAAACAAACACTTTAAAATTCAGCTTAAAAAAAAATTATAATGTATCATCTTGTAACTGTTCTCCAGCAAAATTCTGTGGCTAGGGCTTTCTGTTTGGCATTCTTCATGAGGGCGCTCCTTCACATCTCTCTTCACCTAGTGTAAGGACTACTTGCTCAGATAGAATTGTTGGAAGTTAGCTTTGCCAGTGGGGTTTCATCCCAAGGGAATGCTACAGTAAATAAATCAGTCCTAATTGCAGATTTGAAAATGAGCAAACATATTTGTTTATTTCCCTCTCTCTGCAGTTAAGTTTTTCACATATATCACTTTATTCACTGTTTGCAGCATTCATTTATTCTAGCTTCTATCAACACCTGTTTTTCACTCCATCATTCAGGGCTGGATCAGTAAGGTTCAGGAATAAATGAACCTTTGTCATCCCAAATAAAAGGTCTATATTTCAGTATCTAATAACGCTATCAAAAGAGAATTTTCGTTCTGTTTATGTTAGTTGTGCTTTGCTGCCTTATATTTTTAGTTCATTGGTATGGAGTTCGTCAGCAGTTAACATTTCACAACATCAACATTTTATTCTCAGAAGCAAACGAATATATTGAAAAATAAGTTTATAGCATCTTTAGAAAGATTCCTACAGATAGAGTGGGTTTGGAATCACTTGCCCAAGTTGCAGGAGCTTGATGTGTGGATTCTGATTTGAAATTCTCTCTCTATATATCTCTCTCTCACTCTCTCTCTCTCTCTCTCTCTCTCTCTCTCTCTCTCTCTCTCTCTCTCTCTCTCTCTCTGTCTGTCTCTCTCTCTCTCTGTCTCTCTCTCTCTGGAAGGGTTTTTCCTGTTTTCACAGTGGACTTGTACACTCTGTGATGTGCACTATGTCATGTGTAACACTAACGGTGGCATTGCAGCTGTTTACGTCCTGTTTAGTACTGATTCAAAATCTAATAACTTGCAAGAGTAGTACTCCAATACATCCAGAGGAATTGGAAAGATGTATGCCGTATCCCATCTAACTGTGTACCTACTAGTACTACTGGAATGAATATCAGAAACTGCGCAATGAGAATAGTTTCAGAAATTATCTTTTAAAAACTTGAAATAAAAACTTTGTCAGAAAAGTGCATACTAAACTCCAAAAGTTTCATATCTAAAGTTTTGATTGTATCCTGTATCCAAGATATAATTAAAGGAGTTAGTGTACAACCTTAGTTGAAATTCAAGATGGAAAACCAAATTCTCACTGAAGTCACAGAAGGTAGCAAGCACTTTATGTCAGTTCAGTACCTTGTCATGATATTCCTATGTTGGAAGAAGGCTTAGAGACCATTGACCAGTGTGGGCTTCCTGGCAAATACAAGGTCTGGAGTCTGCAGTTCACGCTGATGCCAAAGCTCCTATGGCCTCTGATGATATACGACATCTGCACCAGCATAGTGGAGGCAATGGAATCCAAAATCAACAAGTTCACAAGGAAATGGCTTGGTGCCCCACCCTGTCTGCTGACATAGCACTATGCTGTCACCAAGCAAAGCTGAAAATACCACTGAAATCCATCCTGGAGAAATACAAAGCAGGGAAGATCAGACTTCAAAGCTTGCTGGAGGACTCAGGAGACAAGTGTGGAGAAGCAATCAAGCCCCAGCTGAAGACAGTCAAAGAGGCGATAGATTCTGCAAAAGAAAGTCTCAAGATCAGAGAAAGAATAGGACACACACAGACCAACAGACAAGGACTGGGGGTGACCAAAACTGAATGGTGGTCAAAGGCCAAAGGAAAAGCCCAAAAGAGACATGATGATCCAGGAGATGAGAAAAGAAGAAGACCAAAAAAGACTCCAAAAAGCAGTCCAGCAGAACCAGCAAGGGCAATGGACAACGTGGGAGAATGCACTCCAAAGAAGTCTCACTTGGAATGACATGTGGCACATGGCCCCTCTCAGGATCAGCTTCATTCTCAGATCTGCGTATGACCTTCTGCCCTCAAATGTGAACCTGGTGAAGTGGGGAAAAAAACAGACGATTCTTCATGCCCCCTCTGCCTTGAAAAACAAACAGTGGAGCATGTCCTAAGCTCATGTAAAGTAGCCCTGGCTCAAGGAAGGTACACATGGAGGCACAACCAAGTGCTCAAAGATATTGTACAAGTAGTCTGGGCTAGTACCAACACCACAAAAGGGAAATCAGGACTCCAAAAGCACCCGCAACATTCTTCACGGCAGGAGGCAGCGAATCATGGCCAAGAACAACAGTGCCACTGGGAACATGCAGGCAGAGTCTGCTGTACGGGGCAGATGACTGGGAGTGCACTGCAGACCTCCCAGAATGGAAGAGTCACCCAGAGATCATCAGCAAGAGTGGCATAAGACCAGACATAGTAGTCCACTCTCAAGTCAACCAAGCAGCTGATCATGATCGAGCTCGCAGTGCCATGAGAAAACAATGGAGGCAGCTCAAATCTACAAGACTGAAAAGTATGCTGCTCTGGCAAACAGCCTGAGGAGAGAAGGCTATCAGGTCAAAGTCCTCACTGCAGAAGTTGGAGCTAGGGGGTTTGTAGGAATGTCTGCATACAGCCTCATGAAACAGCTCTCAGTTGCAGGGAGGGAAAAAAAAACAGAGCCCTGAAAGCAATGGCAGAAGCAGCAGAGAGGTGTTCAAGCTGGATCTGGTCAAGAAGGAACAAAAGTGAACTTCATAAGGCTTAACTTTCCTACAAATATCAGTCGTCCCAGTGGCTCAGTGGTTAGTGCGTGAGTCATTAAGTGGAAAATGAGCATGTCCAGAGGGGCATGGGTTCGAATCCCAGCCATGGTTCGTTCTAAGATGGGGAATAAAAAAAAAAAGGGGGCAGCAGAGGAACATCCAGAGTCATGAACTGGGTGTGGCCCAACCTCCCTAGAGTGTCAGGAGATAAGGGCCGAAACACTTGCTTGAAGGGGGCTTCTCTTCTGAGCTCTCCATGAGTTTCTTTCTACTTTGCAGTTTTGTCCAGTCTTACCTTCTGACAAAGTTTTATTATTAAAGACAAGGGTACCAAGTGGAAAGCAATGAAAGGCTCACATACAGACCAAACATTTTACCAATAGCAAAAGAAATTTCTGGTTCGGGAACTTAATAGATAATTTTGTTTGTAATTATAATTGTATAGATGTTGCTTTTTCGTACTTCATGCTATTTTTTATTTTTACGCACACAAAATCCCCCACTCCAACCATCTCATCCTGACTGAAATACGTAGACTGCGGGGGTTTTTTGCCTTCTTCATCCTGTTGGTAAATTGTGTACATTTTTCTTTTTTTTTTTTTTTTAGATCAAGTATTTTTGCTGATTTAAAGAAGATACTGAATGATGTGAATGATTATAGCAGTTTTTAATCATAGCTTCAAAGATTAAAGATCATAGCATTCATGGCCAATGAGCAGACTGTGCCAATATTATTTACTGTTTAAAAGAAAAAGTTGGTGTTCATCTGGTTTCTTAACTCTCTCATTGAGTGAATAAGTGTAAATATATTTTTGGAGTATCTTTTTGTGCAGGATGAACTGAATCAAGCAAGCGTGAAACATGGTTTTAGTAACACAGCAGCCTTCACTGATGAGGTAAAAGCTGTGTGTTTAGTGCATGTGTGTGTATGAGTGTGTGTTTGTGTGCACATGTGTGTGTGTGTGTGTGTGTGTGTGTGTGTGTGTGTGTGTGTGTGCGTGTGTGTGTGTGTGTGTGTGTGTATAAGAGTGCGCGCACGCACATGCTTACTTGTTTTTCTCTATGTGTGTTCCTTGGATTGTGTTTGAAGACAACAGCTATGGGTTTAATGTTTGTGATAAGCAAGTTGTAAGTGTTGTGTGAGTGATTTTGTCAAGTTTTTTTTCACGTTTTCTGTTTTTAATCCTCCACATCCTAATAGGAGTTACAGAAACCTAAATTTTGAATCATAGATTTATAATCATGAATGTGAGGTCATTAACCCCATGATGATGAATGAAAAACAAAAATATCTGGCTTAAAAAGGTTTACTTAAATATGTGACCTGATCTAACTAGATGTGTGTGGAACTTTACCTCATATTTGCTTTCATATTAAAATACCAGAGGTATGATATGATAATCTGACTTCGCATATAAAGTTTGTGTGTGTTAGTGAGAGGGGAGGGAGGAAAGAGATATCCATATTCAGTATGATAGTTTGTAGAACCAAAGATTGATGATTTTGATCTGACAACAAACTGGTTTCTGTCGCTAGTGTCAGTATTCATTTGACATCATGTCAGTGCTTAGTGGCATGGCAGGACTCAAGTTAGGACCATAGACATCATGTTTAATTTAATGTATGCCTGCATGTTGCGACCATATTCTTATGTCCCATGGCATTTACTGCAGCTGCTTTGATTAAGATTCTGCAATAGTTCATGATGTCTATTTTTTTCTTCCAGTATGGCACAGAGAAGGGGTCAGGTCTGTCGCCGGAGAAGTTCGGCAGCTACTTCCAATCCATCATATAATAAAGAAGGTGGACCTCAACACTCTGCAGGACACCAAGAAGAAACAACAACTGCCAGTCAAAGACAACTTCTGGCCTGTGAGTGATCATGTACAGATAGAATGGCGACTGATTGGTAGGATCATTGATCATTGATCAACCTGAAACTTTCAAGGAAATGATTTCAGTAGATTTAGACCTAGGTGCAGTGTGAGTATCAGTGTGCACCATATGAAGTGAAATGATAAGATTTCCACAAAGAGTGGTGTGCATTCTACTGCCAGGGTAACATACAAAGAAACACACAGAACAGGGTGTAAGTAACTCTTGTTTAATGCAGAATGCGAAGCAGACGAATTTTCGACAGATGTGTCTTGTTCAGACATCACAAGATAACGCCATTAGAAATGCAGACAACAGTGCTCCTCCCCACACATGCTTGCCGCAGCAGAACATTGGTGGTTTTGTTAAACACAACAGCGAAGTATGGGGCTGTGTTCAGCCCTCTGAAGATTACTGGTGCATTTCTTTGTCACTTCTTTTTGCGTTTGAAGAAGACTTTTTTGTTGAAAATTCACTGTGTGTTTATCATTGTGCATTGAATGAGCATTATTTGTGCTTCATCTTGAGTGTTTAATTGTCAATCGGCATCTGTACCAGAGAATTGAAGCAGCTCAAAAACCATGATCATTGACACTGTTAGCATTTTATAAGAACAGAAAAAGAAAAACCCACCTGATTGTTGATCTTGACCATGGTGTTGATCATCAGAGCAGTGACAAATGTGACAACTTCAAATGACTATCAGTGACTGACATGACAGTGGTGATGGCTGTCAGTGCAATGACAGATGATGATGATGATGACAATCATTATCAGAGCTGTGACTGACACAACAGTGAAGACTATCGGACCTGTCTGACACAACAGTGAAGACTATCAGAGCCGTGACAGACACGACAGTGAATACTATCATATTAGTGTCTAACTTGGATGTGACTGACCTGACCATGGTGACCTCCATAGCAGTGACTGAGTTAGACATGATCCATTGTGTGACAGGCGGCTCGCAGTAAACAGGGCATGGAAGCTTGGTTCAAAGACCTGGCAGGCAGCAAGCCTCTGGCCCAGCTGAGCAGAAAGGTGAGTCTAACCTGTAACCATGTGTGGGGAGGGTGGGGGTCCCATTGGTGGACAGCTCAGCCCACCGATGAGACCCTGTCAGGCCTGGCCTTAATGTGTGGGTTCAGGTAGAAATGTCAGTTATCATGCTTAGTGGGTTGGCCAGACGCAGTTCTGTTTTATGATTCATGGCATATTTTCTGTAAGTCCTTAGTAGACAACAGTGTTTGGTGAACGCTACACTGCATTGGCTGGGTATAGAAATTCTAGTTTGTTGTAGAAATATCTGGTGTTTCATACTATTAAGCATAGAAGAAAGTTGTAAAGTAGGAATGGAAAATAGACTTTAATTGAGATTTGTTTTAAGTTTGTGCTGAAAGTTAGAGATTGAATATGTTGTAGCTTATTTTGAAACAGAATACAGAAACAGAACATTGAAGGGCAGCAGAATAGCATGTTGCTGAAAAGTTAAATCCATGTCCATGACAAGTATGATCAGACCATAAATATCAGACTCAGAGAGTGCAGTTTGAAAGAAAGAGAAGAATGAACCAGAATGTTGACAGAGAAAAATCAACCATAGTGTTCAGGGAAAAAAAAAAAAGTTCCTGTCAAACCGGCAGCTGTGTCATTGATTGAGGGGAGAGTGTGTGTTAAACTGGTGAGTGCATTGACATGCTGTGAGCAGTGTGACAACATTCTTAGTGTGGTTGACAGGTGCCTACTTCAACAAGAAAGAAGAGATTTTCTCCACACTGTGTGAGTACTCTGTGCCTCTAGTGCGCGCCGCCTGGTTCATCAAGATGACTGCCGCCCACAACATGGCCACCCAGGACACGCGCATACGTCGTCGTCCAGCCGCTGATCAGTCTATGGGTTGGTTCAAATGTTTGGACACATTGTAGAAGTTGTGTGTGTGTGTGTGTGTGTGTTTTTTTAAGGAATCCATTTACCTAGATGCCAGGCAATCTGTTTTTTCTTTTCAATTTTTTTGTTTTGTTTTTTTCTTTCCGTCATGTAAGTTTGTTCATGGCGTACAGGTCTACTTTAAAAATATTATTCAAGGGGGTTATGGGTGGAAAATAGATCCTGTTTCAGTATTCTGACTATGTTTGAAAGAAATGGGTGGATTGTTTATGTGTGTGGGGGGATTTTTTTTTTTTTTTTTTAAATTTTTTTAAAACAAACATGCATAGAACTGATTTTGACAAAGCCCTAAAAAAGACCCTCGTTATTGGCTAAGCTGTAAACAACATGTACTGACTGGAACTGAAACCTATATGATGGGTACATTCCAGTTATATCGAATGAAAGAAAGCAGAAATATATCTCTTTTTTTCTTTTTTCTTCTTCTATTTTTTTTTCCTTAGAAGGTCTAAAGTTTTTTTTTTTATGTGAGTGCATCGCAGCACCCTTTCATCCTATTCATGTACCTGTTTCTGTCAGACATTATTATAACTGTGCAACGTGTACGGAAGTATTAGGAGTGTGCCTGTTTCGTAAGCGGAGCTGCTAACGTGTGTCCTAATTCCACCATGCTAACCGTCTGCTGACAGACTGGATGCAGTCCCTGACTAAATACCTGAGAGAGCAGCTGCAGAAGATCCAGGAGTTCTACCACAGCGGCACCAACGGGCCTCAGACGGGCTTCCTGCTGGCCAACAACCACAGTTCCCAGGCCGACATGGAGCAGGCCCTTAAGCAGTGGACCTACTGCACTCGCCTGGCCAAACACATGTACAATGTAAGGCGCTCCAGATGGTTGTAGCCTTTCCTGCTGTACTTTTCAATTCGTTTTTGTCCGCACAAACAGTTATTTCTTGTGGTGGTGGTTTGCATGTGTGTGTGTGTGTGTGCGCATGTGAATGTGTCTGTGTGTGTGTGTGTGTGTGCGCATGTGTGTATGTGCTTGTGTGTGTGTGTGTGTGTGTGTGTGTGTGTGTGTGTTTTAATTGTTGGTTTCGCGCAGGAAAAAAGCAAAGAAATGTTTCAGCTAGGTGTAAATGTGATTTGCTCAGTAATGGCAGTAATGTAAATCCATGTGTTTCCACATGCGCATGACTTGTGAGTTGATTTTAACGTGGTGACAGCCCCTGATATGGCCCTTTGCGGTCGGCTGGGCTATAAGCAACATTATCTTATCTTATCTTCCACATGCGCGCAACGTTTTACAGCAGTGAATGTGCAAGGATTCTGACCTGTGCACACAGATTTTGTTTTGCAAACACACACTTGTGTGTGCAGCTGTTTTCCTGCTTTCTGCCCCTTTTCTTGTTCCTGTCTATGGGCTGTGTATGTGTCCACCTGTCTTGTCTTTTCCCCCTTTGTTTTCTTTGTTGGTGTACATTGTAGACTGACTGGCGTGAGTGTGAATCGTCTGCCTTTCACTTTCTTTTTCTGAAAAGTGTACAATGTAGGCTGTCCTGTGTCTGTCTGCTTGCCCGCCCATCCCCTTTCTTGTTCTTTTCTGTGCACAATATACATTGCATTGTGAAAAAAGTGTAATTATTTTCCTTTACCTCGTTCTCAAAGCATTGCATGTGGGGATTGTAGGACTGTAACTTCCAGGTCCAAATCTTGCACTCTAAATTTTTATCAACGTGCTGTGCCTATATATCAGCGTGCGAGCTGTTGCCCTTTGGCATGCCAGCTGCAGCATACAGAGCCACAGTCTGGAAACAAGTTTCTCCAATTTTTGCCTGTACTATTTGCAATTACATTTTAATCATAGTTTTAGGTTTTATCTCTGGCTAATGGAAAAAGGGTCTTTTCCCCTAATGATACAGATAGTTTATTTACAGAGCTTAGAACAAGGAATGTCCGACATTTTTGTGTTAAGCAGTCAAAATTACGTATTGTTTTCACAATGTTTCAATAATAACTGAAAGGTATTTAACCCTCTGCCTACCGCATGACTTTGTGCTACATGATTATGAGAATGCCATGCCAAGTGAGGTAACTCGCAACACATACACACTTGCCATAAAGAAACCTCAACAACAAAAAAATTAGCTTTTAGCTCATCTGTTCTATAGAATTAATGAAAAAAATCCAAAAAACACCACTCCATCCAAAAAAAACCATTCTTCCCCATATGTAGTGAACTGGTACATGAAAGAAAAAAAAAAAAAAACGAACACACTAACTCTTCTTCAGTGGTCTCGGTGCTGAAACAATTCTCCCTAGATTCACTGAACCCTCAAAATGTCAAGGATTGGGAGCACATAGTGATTTTCCTAGTCTAAACAAAGTACTGAAACCTTCATGAACAAAACATAGTCATTCTATATGGCAAGCACACTAAATAATCAACTTTTGTTGTGAAGGGGGAAAAAAAAAAAAAAAAAACAATTTTGTTATACTGAAGGCATCACATACAAGAAGGTTTCTCTTCTAACTACTGAGGGGGGAAAAAAAGTAACAAGAACCGATTACTGAATACTGAACTTAAGATTGTGATGGATTCAGCTAAAATGTGCTTTTGCATAAGTGCACTAAGCAATTGACCCCCCCCCCCACACACACACACACACACACACACACACACATACACTGTGGTGATGATGTACCTCTTGTCTGTCTCCTCTTTGCTTTTTGTTAAATCAGGCAGTTTTTAATTTAGGCCAGAGTTTATCTTCGTCCTTTTCTGCTTGCTTTTGTGCAGCAAATGGATCTGTTTCTTGCTCCAAGTCTGCCAAAATTCCTCTGAAATCAAAAGGCTAAAGGTGACACTCCCACAGGCAACTCATGGGACACACCCACTGACTGACCCCAGTTTCATGGCTGTCAAAACAATCGAAAGTTTTTTTAGGGCTTCACTTCTTGTAACCTAGTACTCCAGTCAACTGTTAAAGAATCTCTAGCAACCTTTGTTTTTTGAATTTTCTTTTTTTTTTTTTTTTTTTTTTTTTTTTTTTTTAGGGGTTGAGCCCAACAGCAATGGGCAATTTGACATCGTCATTATCATCACCCAAATCATTACCAATTCCAGTCTGAAAATCAGTCGGCAGTCGATCTTTATTTATAACTAGGTCAAGATTGACGTCCGAATCGTCTTACTTTAAATCTTCTTCAAGAGTGTAGCCCTTAAATATGCTCTCTTCATCACTATCGCATCAGAAAATGAATTGTGCAACTTGCATAGTTATTTGATCAACCATTTTCACAGAAAGTCTTGATGGAAAAAGGCTGAACTTTGAAAATTTACAGCAACAAAATTACTCCACCAAAACTTTGCAACAAAAAACAAAAAATGGCATCCAGAAACAGCCCTACCGGAAGACTCTTCTGTCACGATTGCATTCTGGGATATGCGATGGCGAACATGAAAGTCCTTAGCCTAGTATTCAGCAATCTATCTCAGTTGATACGGTATTCAGAAAGAGGAAATCTTGCGGTTGATGTGGTAGGCAGAGGTTTAATAACCTAGTGAATGCAGAATTGTGTGTTTTGCTCTTTCTATTGATTAAACAAAAATAGACTGTTAAGTTGGTGTAGAAAGGTGTCAAATGAAACCTAAAAAAAAATGCGTGTTGGCAAGGGAGAGAAGAGGGCAGGGGTCCTGCATTGAGAAAGAATTAACTCTCGATGCTTTACAAATAACAAGTATGGTAATGGAAATAGGACAGATGTGAAGACAGACAAACTGATAGTTGAAAAATTCATCTTTGGTGACACACAGTTTTTTAGTATGGCTTGCATGAAGGACTCTAGACTGCTTTGAGACATGTAGGCAGAGACTTATAGTTGAAAGGTCCATATTTCACGTTTGGTGACACACAGCTTTTGAATTGCTTGCAGGAATTTGTGAAAGAGATTAACATATTTCATCTGATCTAAGATTTTACGGAAAAAGCATTTTAAACCAAGTTTTCCTGTGCATTTTTAGAAGGTGCATTTTAAAGGGTGTGTGAATTTTTTTTTTTTTTGTAATGACTGGAGTTGACTTCACTGCAATTGCAGCCCTGATATGGCCCTTTGTGGTCGGCTGGGTTATAAGCAACCTTACCTTACCTTGGCTTTTTGCTTGCAGGAAGGACTTCTAGACCGCAATGAGACCCTGACCTGGCTGGTAGAGCTTCTGGAAAAGATGAAGAATGCTGATGACTCTGTGCTCAAACTGTTGCTGTATCAGATCGATAGCGTGAGTCCTGGATCTCATCCTCAGCTGACCTCTGCATGCATGCAAACACATCTTGTGCTTAGATGTACATAAGCATGGATAGAACATGCATGCACACACACACACACACACACACACACACACACACACACACACACACACACTTATACACGGGCATGCATGTACACGCACACATGCACACATGAACGTACTCATGATTGTATGTGCGTGCACACACACACAGGTGCTAGTGGAAAAATATGATTTGGGTAAAAGCTGATCGAGTCAAGAAACCCTACAAATGAATGTCTTTATCAAGATTCAAAGCGATGACCTCCCATTTCAAAAGCAGCCTCTGTTAACCATTGTGCCATGATAGCCAGTGCATTTTCTTTGTGGGAAGGTAGGGTAGGGGAGGTTAGAGGGTCATTATCACATATTACAGATATGTTTTACCCTGTCAGTAACATACATTTTTTTGTTTTTGTTTTTTACAGTACATAGAGGAGATCACTCTCTCAGCCCTGCTGTCACGACGACTGGCTGGCTTTTGCTGTAAGCGTTTGCAGCAGATGTGTGCTGATGTAGGAAGCATGTCCCCCAGAACTCAGTCACCAATGGTGACGGCAAACGCCAATGGGTGAGTCTTGTGGAATGCCTTAAGTTGATATTTTTTCCCTGGGTAGTGTATACAATTTTTTTGCATGTGAATTGTTATCATATTGAAAGGAATTTTATATTAGTTTTCAGTTGTGCTTGAGATCAGTGAGAAATGAATAAAATATAACAAGCGTCTTGTTTGTGTTTTCAACACTTTCTGATTTTGATGTTATTTGTATTAAGAAGATTTATCTCTTTCTATATCTCTCAGTGTTTAGCTCGTCTTTTTTTTTGATGTTCAGTCTCTCATGTGGGTGTATGTCCATCGCTGAATGTTTAAGTTCTATACTTCAACAAAATATTAGTTGTGTATGGACCTGTTAAAAACTGTGTGAATGCATTAAGTCAGTAGCTGTCATGTATCCGTGGTTAGTGCCTTGAAATGGGAACTGATATTAGAAGCATCTTGAACATTCTGAAAATGATGAAATTTCTTTTTTGCTGTCTGTGCCTCTGTTTCTAGAACATTCCATACATTTTAGTTTGCATTGCCTGTGACCTAAATTACAAAATGTCTCATGATGATCTTGATGATTATGTGTTGCCTTGCTTTGGGACAAACCTGCATGAATAACTGATCCGGAGTTGCATTTTGTCACCAAGAATTCTTGGTAAAAAAAGAAACTTAATGCTTCGTTACATCATACTTGTGATTTTAACTCTGCCTTCTGTCTGTTAGTATAATTTGTGTTTTTAAAAATTAATCCATCGGTGTCATGAATGAGGCAAAATGGGTGATCTTTTGCATTTGGGTTTCCTTGAGCAGACAGTAGCCTGAATTCTGGAGCATATAATTCATATACATTGATTTTTACAATAATAAAAAAAACTGCAGTTGTTTTTTATGTATTTGAATAATGCTGTACACGAGAAATAAGTATCTGACTAACACAACACACACGAGAATAAAAAAGATGATAATGTTTGCATTTCCCTTCTTTTTTGTGTGTGTGATTTTTTAATGTTTGTCTTGGATCTTTCAGAGCGATAACCACCACCAGCAACAACCAGTACCACTCAACCCATCCGTTTGCCGCTGTGTTCGCGGAGTACCGTGACTGCCCTCAGCACAGGTCCATCGTGATGAAGCTGTGCGGCATCGTACAGACCATCACCTTGCGCTGCCCCACCGCCCTCGTCTGGAACTGGCTGGGCGATGGCAAGACCTCCTCCTTCATCTGTGGCTCCCCGCTGGACATCCTGCCCTGCCGCCCTCCTCCCTTCCCATGCTGCCCAGCCAGCAGAACCAGCAGATCCGCACCCAGATCCGTGTGGCCGAGAACCTTATCCGACACCGCAGCCGTGCAGCGGAGGTCAACTGGTCATCTGACAAGTGCCAGCAGTCTCAGACTGGTGAGAAGAGGATGTGGGTCCTTGTGGGGGGGTGGGGAGGGGGGGGGGGGTGTTTTGCAGGGTCAGAGGATGAATGTGATGTGTAAAAACCAGGGAAAATCCTTTGAAATGAAAGATGTGGCATTTGGCAGAATAAGTTTGCAACTCATGTGAAAAAAAAAAGTGCATGTCATCACTGTATTGTGATTGATTTTATTCATATGATTATTTGTTAAAGTTCATAGGTTTTGTGTGATTGATTTTATTCCTTTGATTATTTGTTGATGTTCATAGGGTTTGATGCAATCAATACATAGAGGGAACTAGAAGGTTTGACACATGTATACAACATGCCGAGTAGGCTGCTGTGTGTTCGTGTTAGAACTAATTAGATTACCAGTACTTCCAGTGACACTTTATTGTCTAGTAATTTATGAGGGAAAAAATGCTTTTGTCATAGGTGTAGACAGATTGGAAATGAATGAAGTTGGTGATTACCAAATAGTTAGACCATCTTGCAGTATACATGCACTGTGACAGATTGGCTGGCTCTGTCTTGCAGTATACATGCACTGTGACAGATTGGCTGGCTCCGTCTTGCAGTATACATGCACTGTGACAGATTGGCTGGCTCCCTCTTGCAGTAAACATGTACTGTGACAGATTGGCTGGCTCCTTCTTGCAGTACACATGCACTGTGACAGATTGGCTGGCTTATCGGCACTGTCCAGCGCATGAGCTGCAGGGTCTTTAGCACGATGACCATTAGCACAGGAACAGTGCATTGACAGTCCTTCTTCTCTTTCTCTTTCTGGGAGCAGGCTACATCACCAGCAAAGTGCTGACAGTGCTGCTGGACATCTTGGATCGTCACAACTTTGATCGCGTGGACGCCACCAACTGCCTGGGACGTCCTCTACAACAACATCTTCTCCGTTGTCAACAGCAAGGAGGGCAATGAGGTCAGTGCATGCCATGTTTCGTTGGTGCTGGGATCATACGGGATAGGGATGAGTCATTGTACCACACCTGAGCACCGGTGTGTGTGTGTGTGTGTGTGTGTGTGTGTGTGTGAGAGAGAGAGAGAGAGTGTACACTCGTGTGTTCTGTACATCATTTTTTTAAATATCGACACCACTTCACCCGGAAATACTTCCAATGAAACTTGTGTGTAGTGGATTTTATAGTTCAGATTTTTTTTTTTTTTTTCGTTGATACAAGAATCTTGTCTACATTCAGCACGGCAAGATTAAATCGAGAATGGGACTGGTCCTGTTGATTCTGCTCAGTCTGAAATGATGAGATGCTTTCATCTCTCAGTGTAAACTCGGGAGAATCGAAAAGTTTTAACAGTACAGTAGTTATGTAGACTACACTCGCATCATTAATCTGCTCCTTCAGGACACTGTGGGTACCAAGCACCGTCAGCTTGACAGCACTGTCTTCTTCTCTGACAGGTCACAGGGCATCACCTGTCTTTCCTTCTTCAAAATCATCCACGCTGGTTTTCTTTGCCTTTTTTTGTACTTCCAGTTCATATAGAACGGGGAGAGTACTGTACAATGGGAAAGAAGAAATGCTGTGTGTGTCTGTCTGTCTGTGTGTGTGTCCGTCCGTGGTCAAAATGTGTTCCACTCGCTCCAGACAACAAAACTGCTGGACTGATCTTTCTGAAAATTTGTAACGGCTATAAATGATAATTTTGTGATGTACAGTTTAAGCAAAACGGTTTATTAACTTTAAGTGTAACCAACTTTTGTAAGTCTTTGGTAGTGTAGTGGATAGTGTCCCTGCCTGTCACGCGGGAGACCGTGGTTCATTTCCCCACGAGGGAGAGCAGCTGTTTTTTTTTTTTTTTCTTTTCTTTTCTCTTACATACAAAATTCCAACCACCAAAAGGGGAGAAAGTGCTAAAGTGACTGATTTATATTTATTTTTTATCTTTTGTGTGTACTACTATTTACTGGGAGTACGTTTATATGCATTGCATTGCATCTTGTTTCTTTTTAAGTTGCATTTTTCTTCATTACGTTTTTCTGCGTAGCTTTTGTTGAGAAGCCACTGGATAGACGTTGTGTGGTGTTTGCAGGTAACCAGCTGTCTGTTCTGTTGTTAGAGGCAGGTTTGCGGTAGGTTCCCAGTTTAGATGATTTTCTCATACCACGTACTTGGATGAATGCCATACTCCCACTTAGGGTGAAAAACACCCTTGATATTTTGGATGCCAGCATTTTAAAAAAAGTGACATTTAGAGAGAAAAGAGCTAGATTTACTCCATATATGGTTCAGTGTGCATAGCGCTCCTGACTGATCTTCATGTATCAAGTCAGCTTCCTTTTTGCCAGTTGTGGAACTTCCTGTTGCAAGTCGTAGGTCTGTCTGGGCTAGATGCTCTGTGTGCATAGTCGTGTCCATGGCATGGGCTTTAACTCTCAACAGTTTTTGAGATTTTTTGCAATTTGTATGACTGATGTTCTTTTTTTTTTCATACATTCTGCACATTATTTCTAAAGTAATAATATTTTTGTGAGATGAACGTGTCTGTATCGGGTTTTTTAGGCGATATATTGCTTCAGATAACAAAAATGTTGTTTTAGATACCATAATTCCGGGAAGAAAACCATCGATCAATGGTGATCGAAATTTCAAGGGAAAGAGCTGAAGAGAGTTAATGAGTGTTGCCATGAATGGAAACAGAAGTCCAGACATGTGCAACGAAGGGTTCTCAGAACAACAGTGGGCCTCAGGAATGATTTTACTGCTGTGTCCCTGCTGCTTTTGCTCTCTCCTACTTTGCTGACCAAACTAAGACCTTCATCCTGCTTGGATAGATAACACCTTGCTACTTAGGAAGAAACTGAAAACTTGTAGGGACATGGGTCATCCTCCATCCAAGGGTATGTTAACTGTTTGACTTGCGTCCCTAGAGTCACATGGTGCAGGTTTAATGTTGTTATTGTAGTTCTTTTCTCTGAGAACAAACATGAAATGGTTTGGTATGTATCATACTGTGCGTATTAGTCTGTGTTGCATGTGTGCAAGCTGTCAAGATATTTCTGCAGAAATGAATATCCACTGTATTTTACTGACAAACACTTTTCAGGCCCCCCTCAATGATGAACCTATCATACGTCTGCTCATCGACTGGGCTGTGAGTACGCAGCGCTTTGGTGAGCACCGAGCCATTGTCACAGCCAAGATTCTGGAACGACGGCAGAATGAACTTCGACCTGATGTGAGTGTTGCAGCTGATGTTGGCAACATGTGTTAAATGTGTAATAGGGAAAATCATGGATGATATGTGCGGTGAATGTGCATGCTGTGTATATATGCACCCAGTGCCTGAATTACTTGGAACTGTAGAATGATGCAGACTGAAGTTGAGCCAAGTGAATGTTTTCTTATGCTGCTCATCTGGCTGCATATGTTGTATTCATGACATAGATAGGTTCTCAACATAATTGCTAGGTAGATAATGAATTTGTTTGATTTTCATTAAAAGCCATGCTTCATTATCACCAAAATTACATATATTCTGAGGTCAAATGAATTTGAAAAAAAAGTAGTCAGCTGTTGCATGGGACTGGGTTTTTTGTTTTTTGCTTCTCCCCCCCCCCCCCCCCCCATTTGATATTTCAGCTGTGCCTCCTTGCACAAAGTTCACTGACTCCTGCTCAGTGTGAATGCATCCACAGAGTTTAGCTGGAGGGGGGAGGTGTACTGGATGATTTTGACTGGTCTGTTTGGTGAGTGGTGGTTATGGCTGAAATGGGATGTTGGTTGGATAGTTGACACATGACTTTTTTTTTTGTCTTTCTGCTAGAAATACCATGATTCTGAGATGATGGAGGAGAAGGAGGATGGAGGGTCCGACGAGATGGTGTCTGTCGGTGTGCCTCCCTTCCAGTCCCTGCTGATGGATTTTCTGGACAACAGAGCCCCTCTCCTTGGTAATTGATGTGCCTTGCCATTGAATCAATGCTACTCTAGTCACAAACAGTAGCCAGGTAGAGCCAGAATAGTGGCCTTGGCGTGTACCTGTTTGAGATGGTACAGCGTGTGGAACTCAACAGCGATTGTTTAACCCTTTGCCTACCGCTGACTTTGTGCTACATGAGTATGAGAATACCGTGACTAATCTATCTATAAAATTAATGAACAAATTTCAAACACATCACTCCATCCAAAACAGGCATTTTTTTTCCCATATGTATTGAACTGGTACACAAGGAATAAAAAAAGATGAACAGACTAACTCTACTTCAGTGCTAAAACAGTTCTCCCTAATTCACTGAACCCACAGAGAATGTCATGGATTAGGAGCACATAGTGATTTACCATGTCTAAACAAAGTACTGAAACCTTCAGGAACAAAATAAAGTCATTCTATATGGTCTGCACACTAAATAATTAAATTGTAAAGGAAAATAAAAACCCAAACTTAAACAATGTTGTTAAACTGAAGGCATCACATACAAGAAGGTTAGTCTTCAACTACTGAGGGGAAAAAAAATCACAAGAACACATTACTGAATACTGGACTTTAAATTGTGATGGAATTCAGCTAAAATGTGCTTTTGTACAAGTGCACTGAGTAATCACCACCACCCCCCCAACCCAGACACACACACTCTATATAATGATGATGTACCTCTTGTCCATCTCCTCTTTGCTTTTTGATACATTAGGCAGATTTTAATTTTGGCCAGAGTTTATCTTCATTCTTTTCTGCTTGCTTTTTGTGCAGCAAATAATTTGTTTCTCATTAAAAGTCTGCCAGAATTCCTCTGAAATCAAAAAAGGCTAAAGGTGACACTCCCACAGGCAAATCATTGGACACACCCACTGACTGACCCGATTTCCTGGCTGTCAAAACAGAAGTAAGTTTTTTGAGGCTTCACTTCTTGTAGCCTACCACTCCAGTCAGCAGTTAAGAATCTCTAGCAACTTTTATTTTCCAAATTTTTTTTTTGGGGGGGGGGGGGGGGGGCTGGGCTCAGCAGCAATGGGCAGTTCGACATCGTCATTATCATCGCCGGAATCATTATTGATTCCAGCTTCAAAGTCAGTCAGCAGTCGATCTTTATTTATAACTAGGTCAGGATCGACGTCTGAATTGTCTGGCTTCAAAACTTCTTCAAGAGTGTAACCCACAAATATGCTCACTTCGTCACTATCATATCAAAAAATGGATTCTACGAGTTGCATAGTTACTTGATCCGCCATTTTTCCAAAATCTTCGAAAAAAAAAAAAAAAAAAACTTTGAAAATTTGCAGCAGCATAACTACTCCACCCAAACTCTTGCAACAAAAAAGAAAATGGCATCTAGAAACTGTTCTTCCGGAAGACTCTTCTGTCACAATTGCATTCTGGGATATATGCGATAGTGAAAGTGAAAGTCGTCGACCTAGTATTCAGTAGTCGATCTGGTATTCAGAAAGAGGAAATCTTGGTTGATGCGGTAGGCAGTGGGTTAAAATGCGTATGTTCAAGTTCCCTTTTCTTTAAATTTGTTTGCAGCATTTCTCTCTGACATTACAAGTATAAATGAATTGGAGTGGTCAGTGCTGTTCAGTTCAGGTATGTTGTGCAGCAGTGATTTACAGAAAAGGGTTAAGAAATTGTATTGAAAACTTAAGAATGTTCCCCTGTTAAATAATATTTAAGTGTTGGGTTCCCATTTCTTCTAGGTGGCCTAATGATAGGGTTCATAGATAGCAGCAGCATCTGACAGTGGTCGTCTGTCAGTTTTGCCACAGCCCTAGCAGATGAGGATAAGTGTGGTGATGGGAGTAGAGAGCGTCTAGAGGGTCCTGTAGGTTCTGGGGTTAGGAGGAAGGCCTTGGCTGCTG
Source organism: Conus betulinus (assembly GCA_016801955.1). Lineage (NCBI taxonomy): Eukaryota > Metazoa > Mollusca > Gastropoda > Neogastropoda > Conidae > Conus > Conus betulinus. The sequence goes on along the minus strand of JADBJO010003562.1, from coordinate 29,781 downwards.
CACTCTGCCTTTGCACCGCATAATAAATGCTTAATAGGGCTTATTTGGAAGCACACAAAACACCAAAGTTGTGTTACCTGGATTGATTGTGTAATGTATTGTATGCAAGAATGAATTGAATTCTTTTGTTTATTGTTTTTGCAGACATGCGCTTGTGTTTATTTGTGATGTAGTATCATGCATTTCTTGTGCTGCTTGTATTCCTGTGTCCAGAACAAGTGTATTGGTTTGCTGTCAGCCAAAAGTGACAAAACGTATGCCGTGTTTATGAAATGCTTTATATCACAGCAAGAACAGGAAAGAACGAACGAGAAGATTAGCCCTGTATGGTTCTGATGGCAGAGTAAATGATACAATGAGAAAACAGCAATTTAAAGTATAATGGTCTCTTCATGATGTGTGTGTTATGCAAATATAGGCATGGGCTGGTATCTATTAAGGTATGTAGAGAGAAGCTGCAGAGTGAGATGACAGCAGGCGGAAATCTGAACGACTTTTTAAAAGTATTTATGACTCTGCCAAGGGATGTGGACAAACGAATCACAAGGTTAAACTAGATGCGTTTTTCAACCTCTCAGGTCTTCGTCAGGCAAGATAAACAGTGCTCAGGGCAACGAAAATGAAGAACGAGCAATCACTTGTCTTTGTAGAATTTAGCTTAAGAATAGAATTCGACAAAGATAAGTAATTGCTCATTCTTCATTTTCGTTGTCCTGAGTGTTATTCATCTTGCCTGAAGAAGACCTAAGAGGTCAAAATGCATTGTGTTTTGTCTTATGATTTGTTTCTCCACGTTGTTCAGGGGAGCCATTATAGATACTCTTTTAACTGTCTTTAGAAAGAAGTTGTTTTTTTTTTTTTTTTGAAAGTGTCTCTGTTTTGTTACTGCTTACCAAGTCCTTAAGGAGGTCCTAACAGTTTTTCCTTGGGTGTGTATCTGGGTACTTGACTGAAGAGCTCAAAATAGGTTTTGTAATGGACAGAATTCATATAGTCTGTAAAGGGTTTAAGAAATTTTGTTGATTCCTTTTTTGAGTGTGTCACAACAGGGTGCCAGTATTAGCTAAAAGGCAATCAAAATCATGCTGAGAGAGTGAAGTTTCATGATTGACTCTTTCCATTTATGTAAGATAACGGGCTTTTATAAATGTATCATGAGGCATAAAATGAAATGAAATACAGTTGGTAGTGAAATAGATTGTTACCCGGCATCAGATCTCAAAGGATTAATCATAATTTGCATAATGACAGGTCTGGGAATTCCGAGGGAGGGGGTTGTTAAAGTGTAGGGAATGTTTGGACATTTGTAATCTGCAATCTAGTTGGAACCCTGATGGAAATGATTGTGAAGTCAGTAATGTTGACCACTCTTCTCCATGATTGTGTGTGATATAGAGGAGCACAGCAATGAGGAACAGAAGCAGGCCTTCCGCAACCTGATCCTGCTGTTTCACGAGCTCATCATGCATGACGTCTTCTCCCATGATGCCTACATGTGCACTCTCATCTCCCGCGGAGATCTGCTGTGTTCCCCCTCCCTCATGCAGTCAGCGGACAGCGCTGCGCCGTCCAGTGTGAAGAGTCCAAGCGAGAGTTTGAGAAATGATGTGAGTTGCTTTGAGAGGGCACTGTGTGTGTGTGTGTGTGTGTGTGTGTGTGTGTGGGGGGGGGGGGGGGGGGGGGGGGGGGAAGTTAAGAATGAATAAGGTTTCTTTGATGATGGTCTCCCTGTTTTTTGTTTTTTTTTGTGTCTTGTAGATCTAAAGATTCATGACGTTTTACCAAACAGTATGTTCCAGTGCAGATTACTTTCATTTTGATTGATAGATTTGTGAAGACTATTCTGGCTTAAGATTAGAATAATACTTACGAACCATGTTTGTAAATGTCAGTAAAGGCAACAATGACACCATCAAGATGATATTTGCTATGCAGGTGATGGTGTAAAGATTATAACTTCTTTTAGTTAAATAATTTAGTTTTGATGATGATGATGACTTTGACAATAAGGAAAGTGACTGTCAAAACGAAGTTAACGAGGATGATCATGGCAGTGAAAATGATGAAGTGAGAGTGACAGCAATGAAAGTGATGATGACTGTGGCAAAGTGACCGTGACGACAGTGGTGGTGACAGTGATAACAGGGATGACAGTAAGTAACAGAGTGGTTGCCCCTTGTTCCAGCACCAGGATGACTTCAAGGTGGACATGGACATCCACACCATGGAATCTGACCTCAGCAGTCTCTTTGGTTCCGTAAAGGAGGAAACACGCTCCAGCCCAGAGCCTCCAGGTAGTAGTAGTGCCGGAGCTTCTAGGTGACAGTGAAGTTACTGATAATCCAGTACAAAGGATAGACCTCAGAGCGATGACACTTTCTCTGTTGGAAAGAAACGTTCACAAAAGTTTAATCAGAAAGTTTAGGGATATGGAAAACAAACAGACACCTCTGCTTTGCAGTGACAAAAGCGTCCACAGAAGGGTGTGAAGGGATGGCAGTTTATGTCCTGTGAATTCCCTTGGCTGGTTTTTGTAAGGTTAACGTTGATGGGCCAGCTTTGGCCTGTCTGACAGTATTACATTTTTTCAATCTGTGAGAAGCGTGAACCATCATGAAGACTTTACAGCATAGAAATTAATGTTGAAATGGAAGAAATTGATGAAAAATGTCACTGCCAGTTTGACCTGGCCAGGCTGGACGATACAGTCAGACCTCTAGTATAAGACCTTCAAAATGTCCAGAAAATTGGTCTTAAACTGGGGGGGGTTTCTTGTAATGGAGGTAGGCACCGACAGTTGTAGAAACAAACACTTTCTCACAGATGCATCCTGCTCCCAGCTTGCCTGAGTTTTCTTTCTTGTCTTTGATTATATTTTGAATCTGGGTCTTGCCAGCTTCGTAAGTTCGAGCAATCGATATTACAGTTTCACCTTTACGACTTCTTTTAATCACCTCCACTCTCTGTTCTAAGTTCTGTGGCTTTCTCTTTCGCGTTCCGCATGTTTTGCCTGCGATCTTTGCCATCTTTCTTTTTACAAGGGAAGTGACTCTTGATTGGGGCAGGTCTGCAGTTGTTTCCCTTGACCTCATGGTCCTACACGAATGCTGTGATGGTCATAAATTTCAACAAAACGGAGGTCGCAAGTCGCATTTTAGAGTAAGTCGCTTAAGAGGGGTTGTTTTAATAGTAAAATGCATCCGTGCAAAAAGATTCAGTCTTAAATGAGAGGGGGTCTGTTAACAGAGGGTCGTATCATAGAGGTTTGACTGTATTACAGATTTTATTTATTTCTGGGGGCATAAGAGAACAAGGAAAGATCTGGCTCATGTAGAATCACCCAAGGGAGGTGAATATGTTTGAGGCATAGAAATTCAAGGGATGTGATTAAAGTGTTCAGTCAGAAGAGAGTTGTCTGGAAATTTGGGAATACTCCTGCCGTTTTTAAAGGTCTGCTGGTCATAATTTTGTGCTCCAGTCAGTTTGTGTGTGTCCATGAATAGTCAAAATGTTTTCCAAGAATAGCTTTTGAAGATCGAACTGACGTAATGTCTTATATACAGATAGAGGAACACGCTATAAGTCAAAGAAGATGTGAGGCTTTGTCATCTTTTCCAGACCTTACCTCTGACTGTGCCGTTGTTTTTCTAGCACTGTAGGAAATTAGTCAGGTAAGTTACGGAACTTTTTGCGCATAATTATTAAGACAGCAAAGGACTTGTGGAAAAGGAACCCTGTGTCTTTCAGGGGACATAACCAGCAGCTGTCATAAACCACATCATCAGCAGTTTCCTATCATGTGGAGAGGAACTGTCATATCCCAGTGCATTGAAAAGCCCCATTCATCTCATCTGGATGAATCAGACATTCTTAGGTTACTTCAGTATATCATCACTCTCTGAAACGCAATTGTGCATAGTTATGATTTCAGCTGACCTTGTGTGATTCTTAATTCTTTTACATTATGGGAGAAATATGCCACGTCTGGTTTCAGATACACATGTCTTCTTTTTCTTTTCATAAGACTATCTTAGTACTGTAGAATCTCTTATCAGTGTATTTGTGGGATGCCATTTCTGTCTGTCTGTCTGCGAGCATGGATGTTGAGCTATGATGGCTTGTTTTATTGTTTGTGTCTGTGTGTCATGGTTTGATTTTCATTACTCTTGTCAGTTTTCATTTGGCTTATTACGTCCATAATAACAACTATTTATCTGGATGTGTGCTTTGTGGATGTGTGAATGCATTTGTTTGTAATTTTTCTTTAATTTTTTTTTTTTTTTTCTTTGATCCCTTTACCTTTTCATGGCACATAAGGTCAATTTAACCTTTTAACTACCGTTTTGCCTGTCCACTATTACCATTTACTTACCATTCTCTACTATTCAGCCATTGTAACTGGCCATTCAAGTAATTTCTGATTTGGTTATTTTGGAAGATTGTGAGTATTGAACCACAAGTTGAGGATGTCTGCTATATCGGAAATGGCTGCTGTTCACAAATTCTTTAAATTCAAGCCCAGAAAGTTTATCTATCTATCGGTCTACCCATCTACAAATCTGTCTGTCTGTCCATGTATATTTTTGAAAATAGTTTTCAGCTTGTCACCATGAGTGGCCATGATAGGGGACTGTCAGTTTAACAGGATTGTGTTGCCAAGGAATTGATGGCAGCAGCTCAGAAAATCATGTAGATTGTGCACATGTGTTTACAAATGCTTTAAACTTGAGTGGCACTGTATGAGATGGCCGAGAAGTGAATTGCTGGTGATAAGTTATGATGGATTCTGAATTTCCAGAAATCAAGTAACTGACTACAGTGGTCTCAGTGTAAACAATAGCAACACTGAAACGGACATAAGCATAGCAAACCACACCCACAGCTAGATTTTCAGACAGAATTTGGTGTGACTTTGCCGTGCAAGATTTGTATCGTAATTTTTTTTTTCAACTACATTTGTTCCATATGTTGGTAAATCAAGTAGTTTGATGCTCATCATACATTGGTCACAATTGGGTTTGGTGTTCTCGAAAATTAATTTGCAAGTTTTAGGAATGTTGCATCATGAAGTTGGTAGTTAAAGGGTTAACTTAAGGCTTGATAATTTTCTTCTGTCCCTTTCCTAGGATTTGTCTTTTTTTTATTCTGTGCCACCATTCCCTTTTCTATTCTTTTCTTCTTTTTTTTTTCCTTCAATATTGGCTGTCATTTTGTAGGCCTAGCTTTGTCCCATGGATTGCTGGCAGGTAAGGTTGTGTGCCCTTGACTTCAGGCATGAGAGTTATCCTTCCTTCTGTGTGGTTTGTTTTTCTGTTGGGTGGTGTGCTGATGGGTTCTGTTGTCTTTTCCTGTGAGTAAGAAGTGCTGTTGTGCACTTGTGTTTGTTTGGGGTAGCTTTTCCTTTTGGCTTTTAGGATGAAAATGTGCAGTTTAGTATTATTCATATTATGTAGACTGTTGACACTATTCGTTTACTTAGAATGTAACCTTTTGTCCTTTTTTTTTTCAAACCAACAGTATTCTTCTTCACAGTGTTGTATTCCTGTTTTTGTTTCTTCTTTGAATTATCAGCTCCTGTTAGGTTTGCCACTTGTTTGTTGAACTGTGTGGCTTATTCGTTTGATTCAGGATATTGCTGTGCTGTGGTTTGAATGACTTTTCTGGTTTGCAAGCTGTGGTCTTTTTGCACGCGAGCACCCACTGCTTGATGTTTGAGTGGCAGGGGCACTGTGGATACGTTGGTTGAAAGGGTAATATCTGGAGTCCTTTAGAAAAGTCCCTGTTCCCAGGTGTGCTCCCCTTACACCTTTTGGGGTTAAATCCATGAAAGCTCAATCTCGGTAAAAGCCAGAGTAGCAGCAGTATTGACGATGATGAATGGAATGAACAAAGGGGATAGAAGTTTGTTTTTGTTTATTGCGAAATCAAGGTTGTCATTGAGAGCACAAAGAATGTGGGAGGTAACTGTTAACCTTGTGGTGAATTACGTTGCCATTCAATGTTGTACTGACGTCACTGTGGTTGAATCTTCCTTTGTTCGTTTCATATACATGTAGTTGAAGTTAGTCTTAGTTACTTTTACTACGGTTCAGCTGACCAGGCAGGCAACAGTCATCTTCTCTGTTTGGTAAGATGGAAAGGAGCAGTGGAAGGTCCAGCACCAGAGTAGATAAGCAGGGTTTGGGGGGGGGGGGGGGATTTCTTTTTCAGCGTTCCAGTATCTGGTAGCGTGTGAACTCGTTTTACCCTGTTGGGATACTCACGCTATACTCGACAGTATAGTCAGTTCACTCCGACTTCGTTGAGTGCAGAAATTTGTGGGAAGAGGTTATGGAAAAAGATAGAGAAAAGATATGGTAGACAGAAAGGACGGTAGATGACAGTACAGCAAAGGAGGAGACAGAGTTACTGAGAGCGAAAGAAAAAGGGGACGTTACTAGCACAGAATGTCCAGAAGGAGGTGGAAGTATTTGTACAAAAGATCTCCCAGTATCATCATGGGGGAGTGGGGGAAACAAAGGTCCATGCCCCCCTCCACTGTAAACCTCTTTCTCTCCTCTTTTTCCTTCCACCCCTTTTCCTCTACTTCCCTCTCCACCGCCCCCCCTGTACATGTTTAATGGAATTGATGGTTTGCTTTTGTCATGGTAATGGGGAGTGGATAAAGTGTATGGGTCTTTTTTTTGTTGTTTTAATGCCATAGTTTTGAATTACTGGTCTATATGATCTTGCAAATGTGTTGCACAAGATGTCTATAATATGAGGAGTTAGCTCCGCTCTTGTTTTTGTCGCTAGCATTAATTGACTGTCCTTACGTCACTCCCACTCTTCTCTATGTTTCTGTCTGTTTTCTGTATGTCTGTCTGTCTCAGTGGTTCTCTCTCTCTCTCTCTCTCTCTCTGCCTCCCCCCCCCCCCCTCTCTCTCTCTTCTCCCTCCTCTCTCACTCTCTCTCTGTCACTCTCACCACTTTTTTTTTTTGTACTTTGCAGCTTCTCTCTCCGTCCACCCTTAAATTTAAGTCTTCCTGTGTCATACTACTTTCCTCTTCTTCCCACCTGCAGTCTTCTGTCTCTGCTTGTCCTCTCATCCCTGCTAGTTTTGGTAATTCTCATCATCTGAAACCACATAATGTTAGAAATGGATAGACACTTTGAATACATAATGACAAAATTTAGACTTGGAATATCAGATTTAGCAATACATAAATTTAGATAAAGAAAACTGGGTGTTGATGACAATGATATCCTTCATCTTCTTTGTAAAGTGTCTCAAGAAAATTGATGCATTTTGTTCTTTGTTGTCCAGCCCTTATGGACATTAGAAATGAATTCATGAAGCCGTAATTCTATAGACAGCCTTCCTTTTTAGATTGACCCTATTGATGTCATCAGCTTCAACAAAGATGTTCAGATCTTTCGTGCATTTGAAATTAGAGAAACGGCTACCTCTTAAAGGGTACAGATGATTTTGTCTTAATTTGATATACTTTGTTATATGTTGCATATTTTGTTTTTCAAATGTAGCATATCTATACCCCCTTCATAAGGGGTCTAGACCTATGTGAATAAACAGTCCAAATCTGAATCCAAATCCCTTCCTTTCTGCTATGTCTTGAATTTTGTGTTCTGTTTAACTGTATCAAGAGTTCTTTGTGTCTCTGGATTACCTGTCCAGAAGTATTGGGGGGGGGGGGGGGGGGGTGTGATTCTGTATGTACTCCCTTTTATACTTTTTAAGCTAGACTGACTGTAACCACAGTCAGACAAGATAATCTGTTGATGGAAAGAAGCTCAGTGAATTAAATTAGAGAAGGTAGTCAAAAGATGGGTTGAAGCTTTTTAATATTTTTGTTGAATACCTTTCCGACAGTGGATTATTTTCTTTCATTTGTTGCTGTTGACACTCTGTTGAGCTGGTTGGGAATGAACAGTTTTTCCTGTATGGAATTTTGAGTATGTGATTTTTATTGGGTTTTTGTGTGTCTGTGTGTGTGTGTCTGTGTGTCTGTGTCTGTGTCTGTGTGTATGTGTCACTGTCGTGCTGTTTTCTGACAATGACTATCTATCTGTATCTGTATCTCTGTCTTTCTGTCTCTTCCCACTTCCTCCCCCTTTCACTTTACAATAGTATACACCGTGGTGTTCCATGATCTTGCTGTGTTCACGTGAAAAGCTGGCTTTGTGGATAATGTTTTGACCCGGGAAACCTGACTAAAAACATTCCTGGCTCTCTGGTTCCAGTTTCATGCTGGCTTGATTTATCTCCTCCTGTCTGTTACAGTATAAATGACGGTCTTTTGAGTAAGATGAGAAGCTGTGGTCACATATGAAGTGGGTGCTAGGCAAACATGAAACACCCATGGTATCAATTAAGTTGCTCGAGGAGACATTTTGTGGATAGATAATCACTGATGTGAGAAGCAATGATGTATTTGCGCATGCACACACACTCACACGCAAGCACACACATGCACACACACACACAAACACATGCATGCGCGCGCGCACAATGACACTGACAGTGTAAGATACAGGTCTACAGTCTGAACAGTGCCTTAGGCTGATGCTCATATCAGGAACCCCCTGAGTCTTGTCCATTAGTAGACCCTCTTCTTCAATTTATTATTGGGGGGGGGGGGGGGGGGTGTAGTAATTCATTATTTATTTCTCAATGCATTGTGGTCTCATAGCTTTAGAAGATGTAGTGTAGCATTTATGGACTAGTCCACTTGCAGTGCCATCTCCTTGATGAAAATTGTCAATCACAAAAACATCTGTTGTAATGCTGTCATTATAAAGGATTCTGTAATTATTTCCCATAATTTGTTTATCTCTGCCTAGGCTGAAGCTGCAGCAGGGTCTGGAGTTTTTACTTTCAATGTCTGTATCTGCCAGACAGCTGAAAAACAGTGGCATGAATTTCCATTGCATTTCACAGACTGGTTTGTTAGGGTCAGTGACCGCACGGATGAAAGATGCAGGTCTGCAGGTGCCACACCAAATGCCAGAGTTGTATCGTCAGTCACGTTGTCTTCATTCGATTTCATGTCCTGTTTGTTTATCCCTGGCAGCCTCGGTGAAGTCGGTCAAGTCGGAGAAAGATCTTCCTATGATTCCCAGCGTGGGAGAGCCCCATTCGTCGCACCATCACGGCCACGCGCACCTGTCCGCCCATCAGCAGCAGATGATGCCGAAAGGGCCGTCCCGACACCTGGTGTATGCCACCCACCTGCCCATCCAGTTTGTTAGTACCTTTCTGGTGTTGATTAGTATTTGGAACGGGGGGAGGGGGGGGGGGGAGTTGCGGGGGGGAGTTGCAGGGAGTTGGGCATAGGGGCTGTCTTGACACCTGCCCATCCAGTGTTCTTTGTTACCTGTTGCTTGTGGACGTGTGTTGGGAATGGAAGAGGAGGGAGGGACAGGAGGTTAATGGTTGGTACAAGTTAGTGCTTGTATTGAGTGTTTGTGCGTGCGTGCGTTGAGTTGATCGTATACAGTAATTGAATGTGGTTTTGTTGGGTTGCATATGATGACTGTGAATGTGAATACTACGTTAGTGGTTTGCTGGGTCAGGCAGTTTTTGGGTCAGGCAGAAGAGTGGCACAGCATATTTTGTGTGTGTGTGTGTGTGTGTGTGTGTGTGTGTGTGTGTGTGTTTTTTTTTTGGTTTTGTTTTGTTTGTTGGGTGGCTTACGATGAATGCATACACCATTTTATTTTTGGCATCATATACTTTACCATGTCAGACAATAGCATTCAATGGCAGTTGAATGCATACACCATTTTATTGTTTATTTACCGTTTTGCTTGGTCAGTACAATATAACAGCCCATATATATTCCCAAACACTGAACAAGGAAGATATGTCTTACTTGTCCGTAATGACACTGTTAATCTCGAGTGTGTGCTGTAACTATCAGCACACTCCACACGGTGTCACTGACTGTGTGAACCCAGGAGGACTGCACTTACCATGAGTACAACCAGCGGTTGATCGTGCTGCACGGGGTGGGCAAGGCACGGGACGACGCGCGCGAAAGAACCTGAAGAAGATCACCAAGGAGATCGTCAAGCTGTACTCGAAGCGGAACTGCATCGACGTGACCAGTGGTGACGTGGGCAAGGTGAAGAAGAAGAAGGACAAGGAAGGCAAGGATGGGGGAAGTGGCGGTGAGTGGATTTTGAATTGATGTGTGTGTGGATGTGGCGTAGGTGTGTGTGTGTGTGTGTAGGTGCAAGGATGCATGTGTTCATGTACACAGATCTGTTGATCAGTGGTTCATATTCATGCATAGCTCTGTTGTGTATGTGTGAACTTCTGCTTAGTTTTTCAATGTTTACACAACCAGACTAAATGTCTATCCATTTCTGTTTCATTCTTTTTTTTTTTTTTTTACCTCTGCATTCCTTGTGCCCCCTATAACTTTCTCTTTTTGCTGATATATGACAATTTGTCTGGTTCACTTATAGGTACTTCCAATGCTGCTTTCTAATCTTAGTCTAAGAATATGTCCTTTTTCTTGTTTGTATTTATTACAGTTCTGTGCTAGAATGCATTTGTATTCATTCAGTTGATTTTGTTTTGTTTTTTTTTTTTTTTGTTTTGTTTGCTAAAGCATTCAAATTATCTGTGTTTTCTACTCATATTCAGTCATTTTCAGCTCAGTGGTTGCCTTTGAAATGGTCCTATGACCTGTGTTTCTCGGGGGGTTTTTCCACGACAGGTGGGACGGAGAGCAGTGCGCCCTCTTCATCCAGCAATTTGTCCACCCTGCAGCCATATCCGGCCCCAACCTGGAGGCATTGATGCAGAAGTTCCAGAAGCTGTCCTACCACGACCAGCACTCGGTGGTGACGACGCAGTGCACGGTGGCCATCTTGGAGCAGATGAAGGCCTTTGTGGACAACAATTCCACCTTCCTGCCTCAGGTGCAGCCCATCGCCTTCCTCTTCGAGCTCATGCAGCAGGCCCTCAACCTGAATGGCTGATGAAGTTCATTGTGGATGTGAGTTTACATGTCTCAGTGTGTATGTGGGGGGGGGGGGGGGGGGGGGGGGGGGGGGCAGGGAGAAGAAGGGTGAAGGGTAGAAGAGAGGTGTGGGTAGAGGGGGGGGGACAGGGAGAAGGGTGGAAGGGTAGGGAGAAGGGTGGAAGGGGAGGGGGGGGAAGAGGTGGAGGTGTGGGTGTGGGTAGAGAGGGGGGGGGGGGGGGGGTGGGAGCGGTGTGGGGGGGACTTCTTTTCTCTCTTCAGTACTTTTGCAAAAGGTGCTGACTTTGATTGCTTGTCATGCATATGGTGAAACTTTATAAAGTTGCTCTTCTTTTTCAACTTAGCGCGAGGGTTTTTGTTGTGTGTGTGTGTGTGTGTGTGTGTGTATTTCCATTGCTTTCTTATTTTTTAGCTGAAATCAAACCATGATTTGTTATATGTTACCTTTTGATTTTCTTTGTCAAGAAGAGTGTGAGCCATTGCCTTGCATATTTTTTTTCTTTTTTTTTTTTTTTTTTTTTTTTTTTTTTTTTTTTTTGTTTTTTTTTTTTTTGTTTTTTTTCTTCTCGCAAAATTTTCACGCCAAGCTGTAGCTTTTATCCCATGCTGGTGACAGGGGGCCACTGTGCTGGTGGGTCAGCTGAAGATCTGTGTGTGTGTGTTGTGGTGTGCAGCTGCTGTCCATGCTGGTCCAGGTGGAGGCTCAGCTGGTGGTGAATGAGTCATCCATGGTGATTCGCTACCTGACCAAGCTGTGTCTGCGTATTGTGGGTGTCATCCAAGTACACCTCCTACATCCTCACCTCCAGGGAACTGGGCTCCGACGTCTTCAATCAGTATGTGTGTGTGTGGGCGTGTATGTGTGTGTGTCACTGTGTGTGAGTGTGTGTGTGTGAATGTGTGTTTGTGTGTGTGAGTGTCTGTGTGTGTGTGGTGTGTGTGTGTGTATCTCTGTGTGTTGTGTGTGTGTGTAGGGGCTAATCACATACATCATCTGCCATTCTTCAATCTCTTCACTCAGTTTGTATGTGAATTGATGTGTCTGTATGTGTGCTTTTTTTTTTTTTTTTGCAGATGAAATGTGGACAGTTTTTGAGAGAGAGAGAGAGAGAGAGAGAGAGGGGGGGGGGGGGGGGGGGGGGAGGAGAGGACAGAAACAAAAAAGCAACAGGAACAGATAGGGGCCCTGATAACATAAGGCTGCTGTTGTATGAGCTTTTTATGGTTTTCATTCTGTTGTTGTTTTTTTTTTGTTTGGGGGGGGGGGGGGGGTAGTTGGTTGTTTTTGCCTTCCTCTCCCGCTACCCATTATTAATGTTTGGATTGTGTATTTGTAAGATGAGGTTCATTTCTGGAATGGGTTTCTTGAAACCAGTAGTCCATATTTGTTTATACTCTGCTGCCTGCAAATTTATACCCACAGTCATAACTTGATGATACTGACAGAAAATTCAAATTTTCAAGGTATGAACAGAATTTAAAACTTGAATTATTGGAGGGGGTGGGGTGGAGAAGTGATGTTCAAATTAGGATCAGAAAGTAAATTAGGAAAGTCATTAGTGTGTTAGTAGTGTTCTGTCTAATGTCGGTACTACTGTTTTGACGTCAGGAATTGGATGATGATGATGATACTGAAATAATGATGTTATCTGCTGCTGCAGAATGATGGACGCCCTCAAAGCCCTCAAAGCTGTGAACGTGTGTAACCCAGTGAACTGCTCCACTGAAGAACGCAACATGCTGAGTCTGCTGTATGACTGGTTCACCATCTGCAATTATCTTCAGGTAAGACTGTGTCGAGTGTGTGTGTGTGTGTGTGTGTGAGAGAGAGAGAGAGAGACTGTGTGCGGTCATATTTGGTGATGATGGGTCTGCTTAACAAATGCTTTAACCATCAGCCAGTATTTGAGAGGAGTGTGCATGCATGTATTTGTGCCAACCTTTCTAAATTTTTCAGGGAGTTAACATATTTCAAAGGCATTCCCCCCAAATACCGTATTTGGGTGAAAAAGAAATCAAGAATTTCACAGTTTTGTGTGAAAAATGTATGGTTTAGAGGTTTGTTTGTTTGTTTGGCATGGACTGATGAGATAAAGCAGAACAAAGTGCAAATGAGTTCTGTGAGTGTTGGTAGCTGTATGCAGTTAAAGGTACATGTTCTAAGTCTTACATTCGTCAGTGGAAACTATAGAGAGTTAAAATGCTCCCCATGCAAAGCCACACTGCCTTCTTTACCCTCCAGTTCCTGAATTTGGACTCTAGATGATTGACAACTATAGAGTGTGTGTGTGTGTGTGAGCATGTGTGCGCATGTATGCATGCTCAGTGGTGAGTTAACATTCAGAGGGAGACCTGGCAATCGCAGCTGTGATTCAGTGGTAAGTACAGTAGTGATGATGAAATCTCTTAGCATTGACTCTGAGTCTTCGGAGGGATTTGCAGCCTTCTATTTTAGGTGGAGAGGTACCCTGAACCAACGCTTCAAGACAGAAAAAGAGAGAACTTACAAAGCACAGCAGAAAACCAGCAGTCGCACTGAAATCAGTGCAGCAAGTGCAGCAGACCTGACACTCCATATTCGTGCGACCTTTACAATTGATTGTGCCTTTGACCTCACATCTGCCGCAAGCCTTACTGCACAAACCTAGCAGCCATTGTGTATGACTAGGATGCTTGATACACAGTCAGTGTTGACTGAAAGAGAAAGTTAATGAGTGAAAGTGGGAAAGTGGAGCATTGTATTGTTTTGGTTTGATGTGGCAGGCCAAGTTTGACCCGCTCTTCCGCCCTGCCTACAACAAGATGTCTACCACGCTTTACTCCCCCATGGTGCCCTCTGCCCTCAATCATTCCCTGGATGCCACCTTCATGATGGAGAACATCCGAGGACAGTGAGTAACACTTCTCAGTGTCTGTTTGTATGTCACTGTGTGCATATCTGTGCGTGTATTACTCTGCGTGTGTCTGTATGTATATGTTTGCATGCAGGTGAGTGGGTGTTGGTATTTGTGAGTGTGTGTGTGTGTGTGTGTGTGTGTGCGTGTGTGTGTGTGTGTGTGTGTGTGTGTGTGTGTGTGTGTGTGTGTGTAAACTGTTCAGTATGTAAATCTTAAAAGAAATTGATAGCGAACGAACCGCCAAGAAAACGTAGACAAAAGATTCACAAGACAAAACACGACATACTGCACGTACATGCACACACACATGCACACACGCATACATACACACACACATATTGATGTTCCAATCATGTTTTTACTCAACAGTTTCAGGAAAGAAAAGAAAATGTGGAACTGGTGCAAAAACCTATACTTTGGGAAAGGGTGTAGGCAGTCAAGAGCAGATTTTCACCTAATCAAAGACATGCTTTGTCTGTCTGTCCTTTCCTTTGCCAGTCAGCAGGCACTGAATAGAGTAGACGCCACTAGATCCCAGTCTGTTGCCTTTGTCTGACTGCAATGTATCTCATGCATCATGTGATGTCAGTGGTGGTGATGTTCCTCAGGTTTGAGGTGATGGAAAACCGCACCATGTGTTGTGTAGTGTGGTATCAGTTGTGATGATGTCCTCAGGTTTGAGGTGTGACAGAAAACCATACCATGTGTGTGTGGCGTTGTGTTGTATGATGTCAGTTGTGATGATGTCCTCAGGTATGAGGTGACAGAGAACACACCCAAGAGGCTGGCAGACAGCGCCCCCTGTCGGTACAACTTTGTGTGCAACTGCATACTGGAAATCGCCCAGTGTTCCAACACAGACACGTGAGTGTGCCTCATCATTTTGTGTGTGTGTGAGAGAGAGAGAACAAAGAGACAGAGAGAGATAGGGAGGGGGTTGGACTTTTCATATAAAAGTGTGTTTTGAAATATATTTCCATGCCCAGACAAATCCTTAGTCTAATCAGCATGGACATGGCCCAAACAGTTAGAAATCTCAGACAGACGAAACAAAGAAAAGAGAAGGGACTTAAAGTCCTGCCTCTCAGTAGCTGTTTCTGGTCTACGTGGACATGTTTGGAATGGTGTGCTCATTGAGGCGTCGCCTGACTTGCCCACATGCATGGCAGAAGGCAGAGAAGAGGTCTTGAGAAGCAAGTAACAATCTAATGGAGCTATTAAAAATGACCACCACCAGTGGAATGACCACTCATCGGAGGAAC
Source organism: Conus betulinus (assembly GCA_016801955.1). Classification (NCBI taxonomy): domain Eukaryota; kingdom Metazoa; phylum Mollusca; class Gastropoda; order Neogastropoda; family Conidae; genus Conus; species Conus betulinus. The sequence continues at coordinate 14,630 of JADBJO010003562.1, read as the reverse complement.
AGCGGAGGAAACAGGCTGAACAGTGTATTGCTTGGCAATAGCAGTCGAAAACCCTGTGCACAGGAGATGGAGAAATAATCCCAGAGGAATAGCAGAAGAATGATATTTAGAAGTGATGCAGCAGAAAGAGAGGGGGAGTGGGATTCTTCCTTTTCAAGGAAAGGGACTGGGTATAGTTTCCACAGGAAGGTCACTGTCTTATTGAGATACCGATGAGTTTACATAGGGAAGCAGGATTTACTTCCCTTTGTTTTGTTTTGTTTTGTTTTTTCCCTTTGTTCGTTGGTTAGTTGGGGGGTTTTTTGTTGGTTTTTTTTTTTTTGTTGTTCTCTGGAGGAGGAATTTCTAATAGACTAGGGCATGACCATTGCTGACTAGGACTCGGATACTTCTCAGAACAGGAGAGTATGAGAAAAAAGTCAGTTATTGCAGCTGTATCTTTAAAGGTAGTCTTGGAGTTGCTCCCACAGAGAAGAGAGAGTGATGTTGGTGTGGTGCCTTTTCTTGTGTGTATCTAGGAGATACAGGATAGGCACTATGCTGTAGAGTATTTCTAGGCGTTTGTGTTTGTGTTAATGTCTGTCTGTCTGTCAGTGTGTGAGGGAGAGAGAGAATTGTCTCTTGGATCAAGTTTGCTCTTGTGTGCTTGTGAGCGCGTGTGTAACACAAATAAGAAAACTTGTTCTTGATTATTGGATGCATGCACATATGAGTGCGCATTCATTTGAATGTATTTATTGCTTGATAAGTGCATATGTGCATGCATATGTATAAGAGCACAGCCTGAATGATAGGTAACTGCCGGTTTTTTTTCCCTCCTCACTAATAATGATTGATGATGTGGACAGCCTGAACCAGATCTCCATCTACTGTGCCGAAGTGACAGCCAAGTGCAATGCCCTGACCAGCGATTGGCTGGGCGTTCTCAAGTCCTTGTGCTGCTCATCCAATTCCAATAGTGGATTCATCGATGTCCTGACACAGATTGATGTGAGTCGCCCACACCCACATTTCACTCATAGTCCCAGTCTGCTGTCTTCAACCTGTCAGTGGGGTCACTCATTATTGTTTGGTTGATACGAATCTTGGACAGGTAGCCATAGTGGATTATATTGGAGGTAGGGATGGAGGGTGAAGACATGTAGGAAAAAAAATTTGCAGAAAATTTCTGGATTTTATGGCTTTCCTTTCTTCTGTTCTTTTTTTTTTTTTTCAATTTAATGATGGTGGCCACATTCATCAGATATCAGAGAATAGGGGATAGGGCTCAGAATAAGATTTAGGATCCTCAGAATAAGATTTAGGCAGTAGAGTGCATAATGTTTGTAGTGCTGCTTTGACTGACTTTGCGTACTTTCAGATAATGACAGTGACAACAATGCATGGATAGCAGCGTAGATGTGGACAAAGGTTATTTTACTGCAGTTTTTGCAGATTTTTATTCTTTTGCAATAAACATTTCATTGCATTTTTTTACTAGTAAGTTACAGCACAAGCACATTATTAAAGAAGAAACTGAAAAAGGGTGAAGGGGAAGAGGGAGAGGGCAGTTTTTGGAGATTTACACAGACAGAGGTTTCAGAATTTTTCGAACTTGGTCAGATACCTAACAGCCCTTCCCACCCATGCGTACTGTGTCCCTGTGGTGTTTTCAGGTGGGGGACCTGTCGATTCACGACAACCTGGCGGTGTTTACGGCCATCCTGGTGGCTCGGCACTGCTTCACCCTGCAGAATTTCATCATCCAAATTGCTCTGCCCAGCCTGGTGGCGGCCTGTCCCGGAGGTAAAGAGATGTGGAGTGAGCAGATGTGGGGAAGTATGTGGAGTGAAGTAAGCAAGCACATGGACCATCACCGTAAGTAACCTACACTGGAGGGGAAACCTAATGAGTAGACGGGTAAACCCCCCCCACAGTGGAACCTCTTCATAAAACCTCCAGAAGAAATAGGTCTGAAATTGGGAGAGTCCTACGTGGGAAGTAAATCGACCTCATTAAATCATTTAAAAACAAAGAAACCATTTCCAAGTTGTCGCCTTTCATGCCCTGTTCTGATGGTAACCTCAGTTTCCTTTTCCTCTCCATGTTCAAAGCTGTTGTGAATTTGTGTCAGAGTCCTAGGCAGCTGTAAGATCGTGGGGGTCTGTTGTTGGATAGATGTAGTAGTGCCCTCTGGAGGTGATGGTTCTGGGAATATGACACGACTCCCCTGGGTGTGGCTGGAGAAGTAGAGGGAGGGAAGGGAATAGGTGGTGTAGGAATACTGCTACTGAGAGGCCACAGAAGATTAGGCAGTTATGAAAATAATAATGATGAATTTGAAAAACATTTGGGAATTAAAACGAGTACCAGGAGAAAAGTGTCATATCAAAAAAAGTCTGTGTTATGAGGGAGATTGGAACTGAAAGGGGATCCGAGTAGAATGAGGTCTGAATAGGAAGGGAGATATGAATAGAAAGGACATCTGTCTTGAAAAGATATCTGAATAGGAACAGGATCTGAATTCAGTGGGGGTCTTGACTTGAAAGGAGATCTGACCTGAAAAGCGATATGAATGAAAGAAGATCGAAGTGGAAAGGAAATCTGACATTGAGAGACCTGAATTGAAAGGAGACCAGATCAGGGAGGCCCCTTATGGAGAGGTTTGACTGAATTAGTTGATGCTTGGTAAAAATGTGTTTTGGGAATGACATGACCAACACTTGTGATCAGCAAGCACTTGAGAGAAAAAAAAAGTTGTGATAAAGGAAGTTTATATCACACATTCTCACATGATCCAGTTTGGTCTTTGTTTTGCCAAATATTCCCTTAATCTGTTGACTGCCTTGGTACATATCTCCATCGTAACTGTTTCTGTATGGTCAGATGCTGTTGTATGATCTCATACGCAGCAGTTTCGTTTCACGGTTTTCTCAACAGACTAAAAGTGGGAGTATTCCAGCACACTTTAGTCAGCTAGCTGAGCCATATACATCAATTATGCAGGGCCAATGAGACCCAGCTGCAGCAAGAGGGAATGTTGTTAGCGGCTGATTCCCCCACCCCTGTTGTCGGTCATGGTCGAACGCTGGCCATGAACTAGTAGTGGTCTGATCACAGCTGTCTTAAGGCTCACAGAAGCAAAGCAAGCATTTCTAGTGGATTTTTTTAGGTGGAGCCAAGTCTATTGATGATTAACTGACATGTTCAGCACGCGTTTATCTTAAACTGGCGAGAGAGCAGGGGTTAATTAGTAATCGCTCCACTTTAGGGGAACGGTGTGGGGTGGGGAAGGTATCTGGCACAAGCGTTTCGCTCGCTGAATGGCCACGCAGAGGGCTAAATAATGGAAGCGCAGTGTTTCTGCCTGAATTCTGTTTATACAGTATGTAGATTGGCAAATTTTTTGTCTGTGAGCTGTTCTCACAGCAGAGGGGTCGGTCAGAAATTCAGCTTTTGCTCTGGCTTGTAGACATAGCTAAAAGGTAACAAGTCTCCGGCAGTCAAGGGGTTAAATCTGTTGTTTGCATGAATTAATATATTTCTGTCTGTCCATTATGTTATCAGTCTTACTGTACTAATTTTTGCCAACAGGGTTTTTAAGACAAATGAGCTTCACGTTACTTTTTTACTGTATAACAAATTTTGATCTGGGTTTAGACAACTTTTGGGGGGTGTTGTTTTTGAATGTGAGGTTTGACTAAAGAGTGATGTTCCATTGTTGGTGTATTCTGATGTTGGCCCATGATCCAGTCAGTCTGACCAATCAAGTCATTCTGCTTTTAAATAAAATATATAATCTTGTCACTTGGAATCCAGATCTTTCCCCCTTCCCTCCAGTTCTGTTGCCTCTTGCTGATGAAACCCAAGGAGCAGCATGAACATTAGAGTTCCTGCCCTTTTTGTTTTGTTTTTGTTTTTGTCACAACAGATTTATATGATGAATGTCCTTTTACCAGTGTCCATATAAATGTCTTATTCCTTAACTTTATCCTCATATACTTCAGTATCCAATTCTCCACAATTGCCTCCCCTGATTTAATTAGCTCTGAGTTTTGAACTTCAGTTTGGACCTTTCCTTGTGAGCTGAGTTTTGACCTCAGTTTGGACCTTTCCTTGTGAGCAGACAGGCTCTCCTGCCTTTCTCATAGTTTTTTGATTTACTGTGTTTGGTTCATCTGTCTCCTTGGAAGCAGCAAGATGATTAGAGACAGACAATCTCAGTTTTTTGGGTTTGTTTACTTTTAATTTCATCTTAAATTTTCATCGTTTTGGTCATGATAGTGGTTTTCGTGTGTACAAAGTTCGACTGCTTTCCCCCCATGGTGCGGTGCCTTCCACATTTTTTTTTGTGGTCTTTCTGCCTGCATTGGTTTTTTTGTACTTCTCCAAGTGATGTAGTCTTCACTATACATGTTGCCATGGACAGCTATCTTGTTGATGGTTCCATTGAAGCAGCCAGTGTTTGCTTGCAGCAAGAGAAGTGAAAGGCATGATATGCTGAGAAATGGCTGGTGGTGCCCTTCTAGGTGTCTGAGATACTATAGGGAACGCTCGCGCCCTAGGCGCTCCTCCCAGAGGCGTCTCCTCATTCCATCAACCCCAATCATCATAAAAACGTCTCTGCTGACGCTTTCTCCAGGTGGCTTTCCAAGATGGTCAGATTTGCTTACGCCCAGGCATATAAGGATCTCCCTGTCTTATCTCCTCGGGCCCATGAGGTCAGAGCGCTGGCCACTTCCTCAGCGTTCCAGCGCTCTGTCCCCTTGCACCACCTCCTGGAGGCAGCCAGCTGGTGTTCAGAAAATCCCTTCATAAACTTTAAGGGATATCCACATGACCAGGGCTGATGGTTCTAAAGGGATTTCTTTTTTGCGGCGGCTAACGCAGCCATATCTATTCCACCTTCTCACCCCAAGAACCATTAGGGCTTTCAGCCCTCCTCCAATTCCTTTAAATTCTGCTATGGTCTGAGATGGTAAAGTATATGATGCCAAAATGGGGAGTTTTTATTATACTCCCTGTTTGGCTAGTATACTTACCATGTCAGACTCTAATGCCTGCCCTACCTTCCCCTCTAGTGCTATGGTTCTCGGGGTTACCTTGCGCATATGCCTCGCTGAATGAGGAACAGGAAGTTGGCACTGGCTTTCTTCCTTGGCGGAAGGGGGGTGGGCATCACGTGATAGTCTTATTACTGCATTAGCCACAAAAAAAATTTGGCCTTTCAGAGGTAACTAACTGCCGTTGAATGCTACGGTCTGACATGGTTAGTATACTAGCCAAACAGGGAGTATAATACAAACTCCCCATTTAACAGTATAGTTTCCTCTTCAAGTTCTACTGGCTCTTAGAGAGTGAGAGCTCCAGCTGTTTTTTTTTCCACCAATCCAAGCACAGTACTATTTTTCTTCAGAGGTTTGGTGCCATGTCAGCTATTGTCTCACATACTAGTGAGCCCCTTGTTAATCTAGTGATCAATTGCCCAAATCATCCCCCTGTCCCCGCTAGAGTGTGCAAAGAACCACCTGCTAATGGCCAATCAAGCAAGAATTCCATCTTCTGGCTTGCGGAAAAACATCTGGGCTCTGGGGTGGCCAACTCAGACACTGCACTGGTTTATAATTAGATTCGAAAAATTAGCACATCTACTAAAAACTCTGAGGGTCTAGTGTAGGAGAAGATAGAGGGTAAAAATGTTTGGCATGTGTAAGGTTTGAATCACAAGGTTCAGGTTTCTGTGTTTCCTCGAAGGCGGGGGTCATGGTGTGCCTCACTCTTCAAATCTTTGGTGGCATCAGGTTGTGCTGTCCTTTTCACTGTTTGCTGGTGCTGTCCAGCGGCAGGCCTGTGACTCTGTCCTAGAGGAGGAAGACTTCCTGCTCTGTGCCTGTGCTGGCACAACCAGAGCTGTTGTTTAAAACCGCTTCAGAGCTGTTTCAGGAGTTCCAGGGCTGCCAGTTGTTCCTTTGCGTATAATTTTTTTTTTTTTTTTTTTTACCTGTGTAAATGGTTCTTTTGGCGTCATATGCTATACCATGTCAGACCATAGCATTCAACAGCAGTCAGTCAGCTCTGCCAGGCCGAAATTTTTGTGGCAAATGCAGTCATAAGACAGTCACGTGACACCCACCTACTTCCGCCAACGAAAGACGCCGATGTTCGCTTCCTGTACCTCTTTCACCTTCAGCCTGTCGCTCAAACAAGATAAGTCTTGTGCTGTGTCTCGCCTATACTTCTGTCTTTGTGTAAAGATTGCTTGTGTTTTGCTCTTTACTTATTCACTTGTGGCTTGCGCTAAACCTTAGTACATTTGACGTGTGAGGCTCTTGGTGGGCTAGCATTTTAATATTTTTCACGCTTTCCAATATGGGGAGATCTGCCTACACTCAGGCGTACAAGGATCTCCTGGTCCCATCTCCCCGGGCCCATGAGGTCAGAGCGCTGGCCGCTTCCACAGCATTCCAGCACTCTGTCCCCTTGCACCATCTCCTGGAGGCAGCCTACTGGCGTTCGGAAAACCCCTTTATAAGCTTTTATTTAAGGGATATCCGCATGTTCAGGGCTGACGGTTCTAAAGGGATCTCCTTTGTGGCGGCCAATGCAGCCATATCAGTTAACCCCAAGAACCACTAGGGCGCTCGGCCCTCTTCCTATTCCTTTAAATTCTGCTATGGTCTGACATGGTATAGTATATGATGCCAAAATGGGGATTTTTTATTACACTCCCTGTTTGGCTAGTATACTTACCATGTCAGACTCTAATGCCCGCCCTACCTTCCCCGCTAGCGCCAAGGTTCTTTGGGTTACCTTGCGCACAGGCCTTGCTGAATGAGATACAGGAAGCGAACATCGGCGTCTTCCGTTGGCGGAAGTGGGGTGGGCGTCACGTGACTGTCTTATGACTGCATTTGCCACAAAAATTTCGGCCTGGCAGAGCTGACTGACTGCCGTAGAATGCTGCTGTGGTCTGACATGGTAAGTATACTAACCAAACAGGGAGTATAATAAAAACTCCCCATTTCTGATGTATTCTATGAGAAAGGCATGGGTGCTGCTGTGCTGATTACGTGCCAGAATGCTGGTTTTTAATAATTTTGAAATCTGAAGAGCATCGAATTTTCAAAGAATGGTTTAAATTGGATGGCAGTTCCCACTATTTGTTTGAATTCCGATCCAAGTTTTCGATGCGCTCTGTTCTCACTCTTCCATGCTGGAGGTACAAAGTGCTCCACCTTTTTCAGATTGACTTGACACCACATACATATGCATATGTGAAAGTCAGTGCTCGGCACGTCAACATGACAGCAGAACAATTGTTAGCATGGCATTTTTGACAAAAGGCGATGTCTCAAGGTTAGAGAATGTGGAGAAAGCCATGCAAAATCAATGGCAATGGGAATGGCTGATGGAAAAGGATACAAACAGTGAAACATTTGGTCTATGGCTACAGTTGATGGACATGCTAGGGATGGCTTTCTGTTCTGTTTGTTTGGAGACTTCAGACTTCATCAGATTTCAAATATGACGGCAAATTTTACAGTGACTTCATTATCTTGTGTGGCAATTTAAAATTGAATGCCAAGACTGCATCTATAGAGCAGCTGCACTGTGGTTTTTATATGAAGTATATCTGCAGCCATCTGCCCAAAATACATTCATGTAGTGACTTCAAAGTCAAGAACTCATTGTGACTTCAGATGACAATCTTGAGTTCCTGTTCATTCCAGAGTACAATCTACAGTGTATGGGAGATTAAAAAGTATAAAGATATGTGTAGATAAAAACTTGGAACCAAAAAAATCAGAGAAAAAATTCATTTGTGAATTTTTTTTCAGGAAATTGCATTTTAGTTGAGTTTTCCACTTTACATTCAAGGAGAGCCTTTCATTTGCTTTCTGAAATGCATTTTTCTTTCAGCTTCGGGGGGGGGGGGGGGGGTGCACCCAAACACCTCAACGGGGGTGCTGCCCCTGTACCCCACCGGGGTCTGAGTGGCCCCTGGACCCCTGCCTTTCAGGTTTTTACAAATCTACTTGTAGCATCCATGGATAGGGAAAGATGTGGATCAGTATGACCTCCTTAACTTTCGACTTAAGCACCAGTCTGATCTGGCCTGTGTAGTAGATACCTGTAACACCCACCTGACATCGGTCTGTCTTTCGGTCACAAGTGGCCCCTTGCAGGCAGCACTTGTAATCCTGTTGACAGTAGACATATGTTGCTGCAGATCAGTTCCCATGCACTGAAGCCGCCACATACCCACCAACATCAAGCATGATAAATGAACAGTCATGTAGTGTATTGTCCTTGGTGTGCCAGACTCCTTTGGGAGCAATCAGGTTGTTACAAGGAGGAGGACGCACCTTACCGCTTTCGCAGATGTTCACTTTAGCATGACCTAATCCAGTATAGTCTTTGGAACTTCGTGAGGTAGACTTACACTTTGAAGTAAAGAACTGAAGATACAGATAACTGTGTTTTTTAAAAAAAAAAAACAAAGCAGCATGAGGAAGGGAGTCCTGAGCTCTGAGATGGACTGCTATGTTGTTAAAAAAAAAAAAAAAAAAAAAAACACCTGTCTCTGGCTGTAACCAGTCATTTGAAGTTTGTTAGAATAAGAGTTAGTGGGACAAGGTGACTTAGGAGGGGGAGGGGGGTGCTGATGTTAGAAATTGAAGTAGCTGGGCTTTTTCCTGCCGTTCCTTTGTTGCTCTCACTTCATGAATTCGTAGATGAGTGGCAGTTGAATTTCGGATGTTCACTTGTTTGTAATGCTCACAGAGGACATGTTTATGTTTTTTTTTTTTTTGTGTGTGTTTGTTGTGTTTCTGTTTGTTTCTTCCATCTTCAGTGCCCCTTGGTCTTGGCTCTTGAAATGGTGTCTAAATCCAAACATAGTTTTTCGTCATTTTGTTGGACTCCCTTCCTGCATTGGGGGCTATTGCCAGCCGTAACTCAGATACCCTCAACTGCTGAAGTTATTCGAATTGTACACCTCTCTGAAATCAGATGGATATAATATTTTTTTTTTGCGAGGGTCCCCAGCCATGCCATGCGAGTATTCAAGGCAACGAAATGGTTGATGAACTTGCCATGAGTGCAACAAAGAGAGAGTTGAGCAGATTGTCTATCCCTCACACTGATCTGAAACCCAAAATCAGGCTTATGTCAAAGATCTCTGGCAAGAGGAATGGGACTCACAGACAGATAACAAAACCATTTAAAAATCTGTCCAAACCTGAAGAGTTTTTACCATGTTCCCAAGGTGGCTGTAAAGAAGAAACAGTTTTGTGACGTTTGCATACAGGTCATTCATTTTACACCCATTCTAATCTTTTAAAAGGAGATGAGATTCGTGGTGCATTCTATGTCATGCACCGCTCACAGTGAAACATATCCTTTTAGAGTGTTGGGAATTGCATGATATGAGACATAAACGTTTTACAGCAGACTCCATGAAAACCCTGTTTAGAGATACCCCTCCTGGAGTGATTTTGGAATTTCTGCAGAGAGGCTAACATTTTTTATCTGATCTAAGATTTTAAGGGGGAAAAATGTTTAACAAAAATTTTGGTGTGTTTTTGGAAGGTGTGTTTTTAACCCTTTCTGATTCACCGCCAGACATTCTAGTTTGCATAAATCCCCACCGCCAGCCATTTTTTTCAAAAAAAGCTCTTATTTTATACCAACATATGTGAAATGCGGATATCTCTGGAACTAAAACAACCAATTCTCATGCTATTTTTTTTTAAAATGGAGGAGATACACAGTACTTTTATTATATCATAACGTGTTAGTAATGGTAAGTCAACAACAGTTTCAAATTTTTAGTAATTTCAAGTGCAAAAAAAAAATGCAAAATAAAAAAAGAATGTTATGCTTCTTCTAAACGTAAAAAATGAAGAAAGAATGCCAACAAACTCTCAGTAAGGGAGGAAAAATACTCCACTCGCAATTGAAGACCAGAAAGTATGGTATTTCCAACAGAAAAATGGAAGAAACAGCCATAAATACAACTACTCCAATAGCAGGGAACACAACACACACACACACACACACACACACACACACACACACACACACACACACACACACACAACACACATTCTTATGCCTAACTGGTACACATGTAAGAAAGAAAAAGGGAACACCCACCCACACACACACACACACACACACACACACACACACACACACACACACAACACAACACACACACACACACACACACACCTTTCACTCTCAACAGTAATTTTTTTTTTTTTTTTTTAACACAAAATCATTCATGTGCCTGTTGGTCTCTGAACCCTTGCCATCAGCTGATCTATATGATCAGCTGTACACCCACTCAAACACGTCTTTGCTGCTCGCCTCTCAAGTGTCAGTCGGCCACGCCCCCTTCAACCTCGACCAGCAAGAGTCGCCCACAGCGTGTGTGTGAAGTTCATTGCCTAAAGTCTTAGTTCGCTCCCTCACACAGTTAGTGAACAGTCAGTCAATGCTGGCTGGCTCAATGCAAAAACACTGGGGCACATGCGGTAGGGTAGTAAGTGGGCGTCTTGTCAGTCTCCCAACCATTTGGCTACAGTCCAATGCCTCACATTGCAATAATTCGGTCAAGCCCTCACTATCGTTGTTTTACTCATGACTATCTGGGTCTTCTTCATCTGTATGAGGAACAACTGACCATCTATTCAATATTCCCAGCACTTGATCTGTGGTAAATGTATGGCAAGGTCGAGTACGTAAAGTGCTTGGTGGTGACGTCATAGTGAATGGAAAAACAATCGGAATAAAGTCAATAAAACACTGAACTGAATAGTGTTCTGACAAAGCAAATGGCTGTCAGCACAGGCCAGACCATCCCCCAGCTATGACGTTTATTGCTGGCTTGTTATCTCATGAACTAGGATTGTGAGAGTATCGGGAGTTAGGTCACCCTACTTTGTCACCAAAAGGTGCCTTTGGCGCTCAGCCAAGTCGTCATCAAAAGGCGCCTTTGGCATTGAAAGGGTTAAAGAGTTGTGTGAATGAGTTTTTTGTTTGTTTGTTTTTTTAATGACTTGTGAGTTAACTTCAACATGGTGACAGCTCTGATATGGCCCTCTGCGCTCAGCTGGGCTATAAACAACATTACTATTACCATTACCATCTTCCGTGTCATTACAGTGACACTGCATCCACACTGCTCACTCTGATGTCCCATCCACAGCCACAGCCCAGCCCAGCCTGCCACAGCACTGGCAACCCATAGGGACCATTCAATGTGAAGTCTGTCCAGTCATCAAGAGGCAGCCCACTGGTGGAGACACTGCCCTGTTGCCGAGTTACTTCAGTGGTTGTCAGCGGTGCCTGTTCTGATCAAACATACGCAGGACACCACATACTAAGCCCCATACTGACAACAATAATGCTTTGTCACGGAGCGGCATGCATGAGCTCTCCCTCCAGAGGGTGCCACCACGTCCGTCCAGTGACAGCCCCCATGGATTTGCTGATGTCAGTGACCCCACCGGAATCAAAGCAAGGCTAAGACATGGATAGGACATCGAAGCTGAGGTCACCATTAAAGCAGCGCATAAAGGGCCACAGAATTACAGACTTTTTTTTTTTTTTTTTTTTTTTTTTTACTGCAAATTGATGAGAATGGGGGGGGATGATGAAGATGATGCTACGGATTTCCATTCTGGTCTGAGACTGCATGACAGGGCTTTACTGTACGCTTACTTTCATAGTACAGTCAAAACCTCTGTTATAAGACCTTCAAACTGTACAGAAAATTCGGTCGTAAATTGGAGGGGTCTTATATAATGGAGGCAGGCACCGACAGTTGTAAAAATAAACACTTTCTCACAGATGAATTCTCCAAGCACAAAAAGTCTCAAGAACACTGAATGCATACTGAAAACATGTATAATTTTTTGAATCTGGGTCTTGCCAACTTCATAACTTCGCGCAATCAATATTGCAGTTTCACCTCCATGGCTTCTTTTAATCACCTCCACTCTCTCTTCTAAGTTCAGTGGCTTTCTCTTTCGCGTTCTGCATGCTTTGCCTACGATCTCCACCATTTTTCTTTTAACAAGGGAAACGACTCTTGAGTGGGGCAGGTCTGCAGTTGTTTCCCTTGACTCATGATTGTACACGAATGCTGCGATGGTTGTAAATTTCAACAAAACAGAGGTCGCAAGTCACGTTTTAGAGTAAGTCGCTTAAGAGGGGCCGTTTCAATAGTAAAATGCATCCGAGCAAAAAAAATCAGTCTTAAATAGAGGAGGTCTCTTAACAGAGGGCCTTATAACACAGGTTTGACTATATTCTGGATTCAACCAGGCCTGAGAGATACACCAGCAGTGTTGTTTTGGAAGTTTGAGCAACACTGTCAGAGACACATCTGTTTCATAGATGTGTGGTCCAGTCTTCCCTGTTGAGCCCATAGCAAAGTCAACTGTGGGTAGGAGCAGGTCAGGGCAGAAAAATCCCACACAGCTCTGGTGGGAATTGAACCCACAACTTCCCAGCCAGGAATCCATGACACTACCCACTTCACTACGGCGGTTGGTTCATAGAGGACATTGAAGTCATGATGTTCTTTGTGAGACCAGCCATCGGCATTTAGCCTTATTGATGAAGGCCTCAAAGGCAAGCTGATACCAAGCTCTGAGGTCACGCGTTGGCAAGACGCTGCAAAAGAGATAGGTATTGACAAAAGCTGTACAAACAGTGCTGATTGTAATTGGACCTAAAAGTTGACGGAACTCCACCTGATGATCAGATTTGCATCAGACTGTATCATTTGAAAAAACAAGCCTCGGTGTTTTTCCTGGATAAAGGAGGACATGTATAGTGGACCCAAGCACGATTTCAGGCTTTTTTTTTTTCCTCAGTGGAAGCCCAGATTATGGCAAAGTGCTCTCCTTGCAAAGAAAAAGTGCCAGTTTAAATAGAAAATCTGTTGTGACCAAAAAAAAAAAATGAAAAACATATACAAGGCTGTACAATTCCATTCAAATATATTATCAAACACAACACACCTGACAAGCCTAATGTTTTAGCCAGCCAGACCTCCCTGACCTAAACCCATGTTGCGCCTCTGTTTGTTATAGGGGGTGGAGATCAAGATGCAGAACCTGGAGCCCGCTTGACCTGTCACCTGCTGCTGCGGCTCTTCAAACCCTCACTGCTGACCTCCCAGCAGTCGGCCGGCCCCTACACCACCAAGACAGTGCCCATGATTCAGGAGGCCTGCGACCGCCACCTACTGGAGGCTTCCCACAACGAGATCTTCATCGGCCCCATGTCCGCCATCCTTAAGGCCATGCTGATTTTAGGTGAGAGTGCCTTGAAGGATTGGGAAGAGAGAGGTGAGGTACCTTGAAGGATTGGGAAGAGAGGGGTGAAGTGCCTTGAAAGATCGGGAAGAAAGGGGAGAGTGTCTCTTGAAGGATTGGTAAGAGAGAATGGGGTACCTTGAAGGATTGGGAAGAGAGGGGTGAGGTGCCTTGAAAGATTAGTAAGATAGGAGTGAGGTGCCTTGAAAGATTGGGAAGAAAGGCAGAGGTGTCTTGAAGGATTGGTAAGAGAGAATGGGGTACCTTGAAAGATTGGGAAGAGAGGTACCTTGAAGGATTGGGAAGAGAGGGGGTGAAGCGCTTTGAAAGATTGGGAAGAAAGAGGTTAGGTGCCTTGAAGGATTGGGAAGAGAGGTGCCTTGAAGGATTGGGAAGAGAGAGGGGAGGTGCCTTGAAGGATTGAGAAAGAAAGAGGTGAGGTGCCTTGAAGGATTGGGAAGAGAGAGGTGAGGTGCCTTGAAGGATTGGGAAGAGAGAGGGGAGTGCCTTGAAGGATTGGGAAGAGAGGTGCCTTGAAGGATTGGGAAGAGAGAGGGGAGGTGCCTTGAACAGGGTTCGTACAGTCCTTAAAAGTCCTTCATTTTGAAGGCATACTTTTTAAGGCCTTAAAAGTCCTTAAAAATCAGGCTTTTGCTGAAAGGTCTTTAAAAAGTCCTTAAATTTTGTCACTGCCTATGATTTTGAATAGAGTCTGTAAAATCCGGAGTTTGTTTAAAAAAAAAAAAAAAAAAAAAAAAAGGCTTGAAATTGAATTTTAACAAAAGAAAAAAAAGAAGTTGGAGTTAAGATCGACGATCTCACCGATGCGTCGTCTGCTATAGGTCAAAACACGAGTTACCGGCCTTCATAGCACATGCGAGTATGTGAATGAATGTTCCACCATTTTGAAATTGAGAAGTCAGCATGCCGGCGAAGTGTTTTTTTATCATGGTTGGCAGGAAAAAGACAAGTACAAAGAATGGCTGCAGGCAGACCCAGTGGAGACAGAAGCAAGGCCTTTTGCAGCATTTGCAAGAAGATCATAGACATATATACAATGGGAGAATTGGCTGTAAATAGCCATAGAAAAGGAAAAAATCACTGCGACCTGATGAAAGCTTCATATCATGCAGTTCGTGTTTTCGAGTTTTTTTTTTTTTTTTAATTCTACAATGAGCGACCAACCCATTACTTCTAGCAGTTCACCATCCTGCAGTTCATCAACCAACAGAACTGCTCCAGCTCGGATATCAGTGAACAGCCTGAGCCATATTGAAATAGAGGCAATGAAATCTGAAATACTGAGATTTTAAAAGT
>JADBJO010003561.1:200000-237933 GCA_016801955.1 Conus betulinus | reverse complement strand
TATATAGGGCCTGTGGTCTAGGTGCATTTGAGGTCTTGGTCATTAACTTTCTTACAATATTATAATCAGATGTGAATGAAGATCAAAACAAAACCTCCATCAAACATAAATTATGATCAAGACTGAAAGCATGAGGAAAAAGAAAATGATCGTAATTAACAGAGAACGTGCAATTCAACTGAAATCCATTGGTAGTTGCAGTCGTTAGGCTTAGAAAATGGGGACAGAACTCATTCAACTTGATGTCCTAGTTTAGAAGTCCCCTACTGCTGTGATTCGTGCCTGCAGAAAGAGAAGCCATTCTGTCGTTGAGACCTCCAATCAATGACATGGGCACAAAAGAGGTGGGGCAGGGGGTATGGAAGGTGCGTGGAGGGAGCCTTGGCATGGGGGTGTGTGTCACTGTGTGTTAAAAAAAAAAACTCAGTTCAGATTGGGCTCTCAGGATCTTCTAATAGGCCCTGTTGCTTAAGTTGAATATTTGTTATTACAAGTTATTGAAGTGCTCAGGGGATGTGCGTCAGACAGGATGGAATGTATGTTGTTTCAAAGTGGGGTGACGACAGGTGAAAAAAGAAAAAAAAAAAAAGAGCAAAGAACGAATTAAGTGCACAGCCAAATGAAGCAGTAAAAGAAGTTACAAAACAAAAGTAATGCATTTCGACCCTGCAAGACGGATAACATTCAGCTGTTTCAAGGCAATGAAAACGAAGACGAGAAAAACAGACAGTCACTTATCTCTTTGAAATTCTATGGGTGCAGAAAAATGAAAATCGAGGGAAAGGAAATGAGCGGGTCTGAAAGGGAGATAATGCTCATTAAATAATAATGATAGTACTGATGATAACATTTTGAAAAGAAAGCACTATTACAAGTACTGCTGCTACTACTGCTACTCCTGTCTCTACCACCACCACCACTACTACTATCACTCCTACTACTACTACAACTACTACTACTAGTACTACTGATGATGATAATGATTATGATGGTAGCATAGTTGTAATTGTAGTCATAATAAAAGTAACAAAACCAACAGAAAAAGAGGAAAGAGAGAAGTTAGATGATAGTTGCAGTAATATTGTTATGATAGCATTAACAATAGCAATGATGATGATGATAACAATAATAACGATGATAATAAGAAAGAGGAAAGAGAAGGAGAAGAAGAGGAAGATGAAAGAGAAGAAGAAGGGGGAAAATACAGATAACAAGAAACAGAGTAAGATAGAATGTAAGAAATACAGTAATGTACCAATGGTTTGATAATAATCATGACCGTTATTATAAAAATGGTGATAATGATAATAATGATAGAGGAAGTGGAAAAAGATAGTAAGTTGAAATCTGAGAGAGATTAAATTGATGATATATATATATACTTATAATTATATGTGCGTGTGTGTGTAAAGTTACAACAGTAATAATACTAGCAATGATAATAATAGATTGATACAAACATCACCATGATCATAATAATGATAATAATAATGATAGTAATTAAGTAAGTAGGAAGAAACTATGGAGAGCTTGACAGCAGCAGGTCTTCAGAAAAGAAACCCTCTCAGACAAGTGTTTGTGTCTCTGACCTCCTTACACTCGCAGGGGGCCGGGCGGCATCCAGGTCATGACTCCCAGATGCCCTTCTACTGCCAACCTAAAAAAAAAAAAAGTATATTTATAATATCTTGTGCTCCAAGTAAATAGTGTCTGTGCAAACTGTAAACTGTGTTCAACAGTGTTGAGACAAGATGTATGTGGCTTACCTTTGTTCTGCATGGAGTAAGAGAAAGAGAGAGGGAGAGAGAGAGAGAGAAGAGAGAGAGAGAGAGGGGGGGGGGTGGAGGGGAGGGAGAGAAGGGGAGAGAGAGAGAAAGAGAGAGGAGAGAATGCACATTTGCTTGCTAGGATTTGTTCAACTTCAAGTGTGTGTGCGTGTGTGTGTGTGTGTGTGTGTGTATGTGTGTGTGTGTGTGTGTGTGTGTGTGTGTGTGTGTGTGTGTGTATACATTTGCTTGCAAGGATTTGTTCAACTTCAAGTATGTGTGTGTGTGTGTGTGTGTGTGTGTGTGTGTGTGTGAGGGGTGGGTGGTATGTAATAAGTTACTTCTTAGCATGTTGCATTTTACAAGTGAGCGGCTTGTTTCATTTTTTTTCCTTCTTTTTCTTTCTTTTATTTTTCTTTGATAAAGCCTTTTCTGTATTAAATATATTTGACAATGTTTTGAGAAACACTTATCATTTTGCCATTGGTTATGACTTTTTTTTTTTTTATCATTGGGCAGACCCAGAGCAGATCGACCTGCCACTGCTAAAGAAACCTCTCCATCATTACAAGGATAAGACTCAGGCCCCGAAGGTCCTGCTGGACCACGACAAGATACTGAGAGAAGCGGACGCCTTCATCGTCGTGTCGGCAGAGTACAACCACACCATCCCTCCGGCCCTGACTAATATGATGGACACTTTGGGTCCAGTGCCTACTCCTACAAGCCGTCCGGCATTGTCTGCTATTCTGCAGGTAATATCACAACTGTATCTTCATTCAGTGGGACTGAGCTCCAATAATGCACATACATGGGTCCTTGACTCAATGAAAATTGAAAGCATGCGCTAAAATTCTCTTCTTCTACTTCTTCTGCTTCTTCTTCTTCTTCTTCTTCTTCTTCTTCTTCTTCTTCTTCTTTCTCTTCTTCTTCTTCTTCTTCTTCTTCTCCAAGGTTCTTCTTCTTCTCCTGCAGCTGATTTTAATTGGCTGCATCAGATCTTCAATCCTGTCCCCACGATGAATCCACAGTGCTCTCCAGGTCTGGACGGCTGCCCCAAAAGCTGCCATCTGCAGCTTTGCACCCTCTAGTCAGGTTTGACAGCATGAAACATCAGGGGCTGGACAGTGCTGGTGGATGTGTTCTGGGGTGTGAGATCCTGTGCACATGGACATTCATCTGTGTCAGTGTGTGGGCAATCTCGATTTGGTTGAGGTGGCTCAGCAGTTGGTAGTGGCCAGTTCTCTACACTACTGTCTGCACCCAGCCTCCTCTTCCACGGCTTTTTGTCTTAAGATTCAGTTCAAAAGTGTGCCGTATGCACTCTCCTGTAAAGCAGACGTTGGTTGAGATCTGAACATGTGGGGCTGACCAGTTTGATGTTACCTTTGGGTGTCCCCTGAACTTTGTTGTGACTTCATTTTCCACTTCGGCAATTTCCAGTAGACCTGAACACTGAACAGACTTTGTCACCCCTCAAAAGTGTAAAATCACAAGAGGACTCCATGAAATCCGGAGGTGAAATCTCAGGGCCCCCTGTGAAATCCAGCAACAGGAAGAATCGGTTTAAACCCATGCTTAACTGCATGCCTTTGTGTTTGGGGACTATAGACGTGGATCACAAATTTGTGTGTAGTGCATTGTTTATACAGAAGTAGTATAGATAAGTTAGTCATGACTTAAAGCGTACCTGTTTCTAGTGCTTTAGTCTGGTCTCACATAGAAGTGTCTGTAGTTTTAAACATGTCACTGGGGAGGTCTCTTACCACTGGAAATTTGGATGGTTCTGGCATTGAACGACTGGGTTATGGCCTGGGGCTCATAAACATGGTCTGAGATGTGTCTGCAGTCTAACGTGAAGGAAAAGTGATGTCTGTTGATCCTTTTTTTCCCCTGTCTTATCTTCCAAATCCCTGCCCTGCCAGCAGCGTAACTCCCACACTTGCCAGGTGCCCTGTAAGCAGCCACACTTTGGTGCAGGTCCTGCACTGGCCCAGAGCTGGCAGTCCACAGTGAGCGGTGGGTGTACATCATGAGGAGGCAACCCACAAAACGACGCTGCAGCGCTGCCGAGTGACTTTTGTGGTGGTCTGTGGTGCCTGTGATGATCAAATATGAGCAGGGCTACATTTACTGAGCCCCTCGCTGTGCATTGATTGAGTAGGGTTATCCCCCACACCGCCGTATTCCCTCCAGCGACAGAGTCCTTGACCCATGACCTTGGCATGGACTTACTATGGATATGAATGGTGAGGAAGAAATTGGAGACGAGGTGATCATGAAAGTAGGGCATGAAGGACATTGCTTTTAGCTTCTTTTAATGAGGATCAGATGGTCCAAACTTTTTTTTTTTTTTTGCAAAGGAGAAAAAAAAATATGTGCTTAATTTTGACACCCTCCTGCAAAAAAAAAAAAAAAAAAAAAAAAAAGGAACTGTTTGTCAATTTTTTAACACAATTTGTCAGTTTTTGAACACAATACTTCAGTCGCCTCCAGTTGTACTGGGTAAGGAACACTGCCATAACAAGTTGGTGGGAAATGGGGGTGCCGCTGTCAGCTTTGGAGGAGATAGCTGGCCATAACCCCCAGCATCCTGAACTTCTACACTTTATTGAACTTTTTACCATGTTGAAAGTGGAAGGTCACAACATTGTTCTGGCTTTGGTTCCTGGTCACGTTGGCATCGGAGGGAATGAAATGGCTGATAGTTTGGCCAAGAATGCCACAGCAGGGAAACTGTCTAACATATCTTTATCTATCCCATACACAGATCAAAAACCAAAAGTTAATGATTATGTCAGAGAACTCTGGCAGGAGGACTGGAATACACAGACGGATAACAAACTTTTTCAGATCCATCCGAACCTAAAAGAGTTCCTCTCATCCACATCTGGTGGTCGCAAAGAAGAAACGGTTCTATGCCGGCTGCACACTGGCCATTCGTATTTTACTTATTCATACTTTTTAAAGAGTGAAGAAGCTTCTGGGTGCTTTCCATGTCATGTGCCACTCACAGTGACACATTCTTTTAGAGTGTTGGGACTTGCATGATGTGAGGCACAAACATTTTACAGCAGATTCCATGAAAACCTGTTTCAGAGATGTCCCCGCCTGATGCGATCTTTTGAATTCTTGAAAGAGATCAACATTTTTCACTGGATCTGAGATTTTATAGTGGAAAGATTTTTAGCAAAATTTCGGGTGGGCTTTTAGAAGATGTATTTTAAAGAGTTGTGTGAATGATTGACTTGTGAGTTGTCTTCAACATGGTGATGATGACAGCCCTGATATGGCCTTTTGTGGCCAGCTGGGCTACAAGCAAAATTACCTTACCTTACTATGTCTATCATTCGTGACATGATTGATATATAATGTGAATGGGATTTCTCTTCATATCCGCATCAATGGGTACTCATAGTGTACCAGGAAGAATTCACAATGACCCACAAGAGATGTACCTAGTGCATTAAAAATGAGAGTATGAAAAATGATGAGTTATCACTGATGATAATGAACACTTAGAGAATATGTACTTGCTTACAAGACCCCTTTCCTCATACACACAGCCAACGGAGAATGTTTGCAAAAGCAGGCACAAACATTGGGAAATCAAGCACTGAATAAATGGCATATGCGTGGACATTCAGGTGCACATTCAATTACATGTGCATGCTTACAGACGCATACACAGGGTGTTTGATAAAATGTTCTGATGTCTGATGATGTCAGTAACTGAAAGCCTGAATACCAACTGTGTGAAAGGGTGAATATTTCAACACCCTTAGTGGCATGTTTTGTGTGTGGTAGGAATGATTAAGTTTTTCAGCTTCAATTCATTTTGTGTTTTCAGTCACTGTCTCTGTCTCTCTTTATCTGTCTCTCTCTCAGTCTCTTTCTCTGTCTGCCTGTCTGTCTGTCTGTCTGCCTGCCTGCCTGTCTGTCTGTCTGTCTCTCTCTCTCTCTCTTTCTCTCTCTGTATGTATTGCCAGGAACAGACAACTCTGATCTCACTTTTGCCCAGCAGCTGAACAGGGGCTTCCAAGTATGTCTTAAGTTTCAATTTTTTTTTTGTTCTGGATTGTCAAGTTTGCCACACCTGTAGAAGACCTTGGCAATCAAGCCACACTGCTTTAAACTGTCATGTGTTTGTTTCGTTCTTTTGTAGGCCCATTTACAAGTAATCTTCCTCTTCCTTAATACTTTTTAAAAAAATTCCATTTTACTTTAGTTGAATTCAGTTTTGACAGTGAATATTCTGTCTTTATAATTGTTTCTTTTCATTTGGCGGCATAGGAACTTTCTTTCAAGTTACCGGTAGTGACCATTTGACCTACATAACTGAAACATGGGAATTGAACCCACTGGTCCTTGTTCTGACCGTCAGGGATCTACGGAGGGATGCGGGCGGCCATGCACCTGCGCAGCTTCCTGTCTGAGCTGGGCACGCTGAGCGTCTCTAACATCTTCGGCATCCCCGAGGTGCACAAGGCCCTGGATGAGGATGGAGAGCTTCTCAAGGATGGTGAGGGAAAGCCGTTGAATGATCGCCTGGAGAGGGGCCTTGAGCGCATGATGGGGCAGCTAGAGTGGCATGCCCTTGCTATGAAGAACCACCGCCAGACACACACGGGGTCCCCCAGTAGAGGCTTGAGTGGGCATGTGTCTGGGAGGTCAAGTCAGGCAGGTGAACATTGTTGTTGTTGTTTTTCAAGCTGAAAGAAGTTAGAACTTGAGGGATATTCTCCATGTTTCAGACGCGGTGTTGGAAAGTGCAGAAGAGGTGACCAAAATGAACAGAGACAAAATAGGAACGGTCAGCATTATGTGGGGGGAAAGTTGCCTTGTCAGTAATTCAGAGTATGTTTTGTGAAAACTATTTTCCTGTCTGTATGTTCATTAGAAAGAGAACTTTTCTAGAGTTTTTAACTCACATGATAGCCTGAGATTGGTTAGTATGGTACTGAATGTGCATTTTATGATGACAGTGTCACACACACACACACACACACACACACACACACACACACACACACACACACACACATATATATATATATATATATATATATATATATATATATATATATATATATATATATACTATATATATATATATTCTTCCCTGTGTACCTGTTTGTTGCTGTGTTTATTTTGTTTCAAATCTTAGGTTTTCATTTTCAAAAGGGTCTGATTTCTTTATTTCCAGTTTACTTCTTTCCCTGTATTACCTGTTTGTTGCTGTGTTTATTTTGTTCCAAAGCTTAGGTTTCATTTTCAAAAGGTCTGATTTCTTTAATCCCAGTTTACTTCTTGTCCAGGATTACCTCCGTTTGGGGCTTTTGTTTTATAATGTAGTGCTTGAGTTGTGATGTTCACATTTCTTTCTTTGTGTTTTTCATTTTTCAACGTTTAACGGATTGTGCCATTGATCAACTGTTCATGTTTTGATTCTGATTTGTTATAGAATATTTTCTAGCTTGTCACGTAGCAGTTTCATTTGTACTTTTATTTGTGCCATTAATCAGCAGTGCATGATTTAATTCTGTTTTGTTTTTTTATGTGGTGCTGTTTTTTGTGATGTAGGTGTTTTATTTGTCCTTTTCTGTTGCTGGTGTGACAACGTATTGTTGGTGTGTGTGTGTGTGTGTGTGTGTGTGTGTGTGTGTGTGTGTGTGTTTGTGACTAAAGTTGATTCTTGTTTGCAGAGTGTTATATCCTGCAGACTGCTTATTATATATGAATTTGACCTCAGTACAATTGTTTTTTCGAATCTTGTGCTTTTTGCTGATTTGAATAACTTAACAAACAATTTTAGCATGCATCACTTTCAGAACATAGTATATACCATTCGAAGACATTGTCATATCCAGCATTTATCAGCATTGCAATTCAGGGATAACATTCAAAGAGTATAAAAATCATGAAAAATGAATACCTCGTTCTTTTTAATGAAGGTAAAGATTTTCTTATGATATGTTAACGCAGACTGGTTGATGTAACTTCCACTTCCAGTCTCTCATCAAATTCTGGCTTTTGCTTTCCAAAACTTACTTTGGCAAAGTCTTATGGGGTATGTTTGGTTGTATTTTAATCTGCAGCGGAATCACTTACACCAGTACCAAGTCTGTCGTTCACCGTGCTCAGTCTACCCCTTTTTGTGCCATGTTTGTAGCGAAAACCCAGTGAATAATTGTAATTTGTAGCCACACCTTTTTTTTTTTTTTTAATATCTTTTGTTTTGTGAATTTTATACACTACCTTTTCCCAGGCAATGTTAGTTTCATTTTCTTTGTCCTTGTTGACAACAGTGCATTTGGTAACAGAAAATTATATCATCTTGATCCTCTGTGTTTATTGACTGTAGAAGAAGAAGAATTTGTGTTGCCTGCTAGTTTGTTATTGGATTTCTTTTGTTGACGTGATCTATTCTACAGCTTGGAAGATATTTATCATATACAGTTCAATTGTTTTTGTTGACGTGATCTGTACTGCAGCATGGGAGACATTATCACATACAGATCAATTGTTTTTGTTGACGTGATCTGTACTGCAGCATGGGAGACATTTATCACATACAGATCAATTGTTTTTGTTGACGTTACCTAGTCTGCTGCTTGGAAGACATTTATCACACACAGATTTTTAATAGTGGCATATGGTTATCCATTTCTTCAGTGAACCGTTGCGCACATGATTTATGTATGGTGCTGAGAATATAGGACTCCTTAATTTTTATCTATGGTTATGTATTAATGCCACTATTTGATGCCTATATTGCTGTGCTCTGTTAAACTCATTGCTCATGAGCCACAAAACAGCTTTTAACAGGTTGGCTACAGTGCCAGCGGGGCTTAATGAGGCGACTGATTAGTGCATGTGTTCCAAATCGTTCAACAACGCCCCAAATAAATTCACTTAGACAGCCATGCTTATCTCCCTTGTAAGATTTCTTTCAGAATGTCAAGTGTGTGTTGTGACTGGGCTGGGACTGCAGGTTTGTTGTTGTTGTTTTGCCATATGTTTTTACAGTTTTTTTCCCCCATGTTTTCTAGGCAGCCCAGGCTGAAAGTTTTATTACATCGTATTGGCAAACTGAATCAGAAATAGGTTTTACCAGAGCATCTTTTGTGTTTCAACTTTTTCTTAAGTGAGGGTTTACCCTTTTTGTTTTTTTTCAAAGCCTTGTATATTTAAGCATTGAGATATATACATGTATATAAAAAAGGATTTGTTTAATGAGAACCAGTTGGCAAAAAGTCCTGAAACGTGCAAAAGTCCTGTACTTTTATTTGTCTGTGTCCTTGGCAGGAACGAACCCCCTCTCTCTTCAAATTGTGCATAATGTGTTGCAAAGTGTTTACAAATAGGTCTTTTTTGTTCCCCCTGCGTCAACCTCCCTAAATTGTCAGAATAATCAACCTGATGATTGTGGACACTCGACGGATGATGATGCTCCCTAAAGTGTCAGAATAATCAACCTGATGATTGTGGACACTCGACGGATGATGATGATGAAGTTTAAATTTATTTGCATAATGTACCACAAAGTGTTTATATATTGAGCATATAAAAGTCAAACACACTCCTCCCCCCTCCCCCCCCCCCCCCCCCACTTACCACCCTCTCCAACCCATCCAACCCACCCCCACCCTGTTCTCCCACCCAACGCAGTTGTTTCCCCCTGTTTGGTCCTCTCCCTCTCCCCCCACCCTCCTGTTTTTTTAATGGCCGTTTACTATGTAGGTCACTGTTTTCATGCCTTTGTGAGCCATCCATTCCTTTCTTTTTTTTCTGTTGAAGATAGTCTTTCACTTTCCCGTAAAATTTTTTTTTGATCCCTGCAATCTCTATAACATGCTGGTTTTTCATTGAAATCTCCCAAGTAGTTTGTGAAACTATGAACACCGTTTGGCAGGAACACTAGATGTGCATTCTGCTGCTTCTATAATTATCACCTATATAATTATGTGTTGTTGTGGGTGATGATGTTTTATTGAAATTTTGTTGTTGTTGTTGATGAGGTGATGAATTTTCGGAAATTGTTAGTTTGCTCAGTGTGGTGTCCTGGAGTTCTCTGCCTTAATTTAAAGTTAACGGTAGTTGAGCTGTGATGCTGTGACTTACGCACGTAGCTGTTTTTTTGCTGCTGTTGTTGGTTTCTTTTTCCATGATGGGAAATTTCTCTGTATTTTACCCTCTAATATCATGACAGTCTCGACAGGCCCTGTATGGTTGGCCTGGCAGTAGTTGTTATAATTAAACGAGGTTGAAATGTGACAAGTTGCTGGAAGTAATTATGTATGTAGGCTGTTTGTTTGATGTGTTGTTTTTGTTTTATACTGTTGTTTTTCTTTATAGGCTCTTTTTTTTATTTAATCCAGTGACAGCTGAAAAGGATAGTGTGCTGTTTGCTAGCCTATAAAAGGACTAAGTGAAACGCTGACAGAAATTTCTGTAATTTTTTTTCTTGCATATTGATCTGTTTCCATTGTGTTTCAGATGAAATAATTTCTAGTATACATGATTAAGATTTTTTTTTTTTACATTACCAATTAAATACTGTCATGAAATAATAAAAAAAAGGAGAATTTTGAAATATTTTGGAATATTGTTAAAAGAAGACTTTTTGAACAGAAAATAACAAACAAGAAGGATAACTCCTGTTACCACATTCACACACACGCACACCCACAACTCCAGAAGACTGCTGTTTATGGCACCAATTTGCATAGCACAAATACAGATAAACGCATATATAAAACAGAGAGACAACAGTGGATGCTGCTGTCAGCACCAATCCCCCTAGCACAAATGCAGACCAAAGCGTTCTCGACAAAAAAGGGTAATAGTCTGCTTGTTTGATCTGTGTACTTTTAGTTCTGCATTTCCACAAGCTAAACTAACACCATGAGCAGAATTTCATGTGGAGTTGTAGTCATGTATTGCCTCATAGTGGGAACAAGTATTAGTCTTCTTGTTTGTTGCTTTCTGTTCGTGGTTGTCTGTTTTATTGAAGATGATCACTGTTTTGAACAGCTAACAACACTGATGCGCTGTACTTACTATGCATTTTTTTCTTTTGGAGTATACTGTGATTTTATCAGAATTGTAGACATTTTTTTATTGTCATAATTTTGATACATCTGTTGTTTTAATCTTATACTATGCATATCCAGGTTTATAATGGAAATACATACATTGTTTTTTTTTCTTGTTTTTTCTATCTTATTGATTTCAAATCTTTTTTGTTTCTGCTTTCTCAAAGTTGATGCTTTTATGAAGGAAGTATATGCATTGCTTTTTTCTTTTTTTTACCTTGTTGATTTCAAATCCTTTTCTTTCTGCTGTCTCAAAGTTAATGCCTTTAGTATAGTAACATTGTTGATATAGAACAGTGTAGAAAGTGCCATTCTTATAATACTGTGATGTGTGAAAAAGGCTTTTAGTTTGAAAACTTTTTTTTTAATGGTAACATTGTTGACATTGAACAAAGTAGAAGTGCAATTCTTGTATAACTGTGATGTATGCAAAAGGATTTTCATTTGAAAACCTTCCTTCGTTTTTCTTTTCTTTTTGGCAGACCGCAGATCAGTGTTGGTTATTCTTTACAGAGGTTAATGTTTGTATCTGTTTTTAAATAAGACAAAAGATTGCTCTGCTTTGCTTGTTCTTAGTTGTAGTATCTGTGTCCTGTAAGCCTATCAGTAAAAAAAAGAAGTTTGTACTGCTTCACCATTAGTGCCTGTATTTCTGCTTGCTTGTTGATATGGGAGTGCTGGTGTGTGTGTGTGTGTGTGTGTGTGTGTGTGTGTGTGTGTGTGTGTGTGTGTGTGTGTGTGTGAGAGAGAGAGTATGTGTTTGTGTGTTCGTGCACAAGTGTATGCAGGTACATTTGCAAGTGTTCATGCAATGTCATATTTTAACATATGCATGTCATACCATTTGCCTGCACAAGCCCATCATACAATCTTTCTGATACAGCAAGGGTGAGTGGGACGGGGGGAGGGGAGGAGGGGGAATGGCGGTTGCCCAATTTTGCCGTTACTCTCGTTAATGGTGGATTTAATATTGATGAGCCTTGGACATGGGAGGAGGAAGGTGGTCACCCCACTTTGCAGTTACTTTTGTTGATGATGTATTTGATATTGATGAGCCTTGTAATCAAAGATGTTGTGGGGGAGGATAGGGAGGACAGGGACAAAGTACATGCCTGGGTGCATGCGTGTCTGTACGCCGCGCTCGCGGCGGTGTGTGTATGTTTGTGTGTGTGTGTGCGTGTGCGTGCCTCTGCGCCCCAGTGGTTCTTCATCACATATGCAGCTTTAATGAACATGTTTGGTGCCTGGACTGCTTTACTCCGAACATGGGGAGATAGCGTTGTCCACCTGTTGATCAAGTGATTCAATGCAGGTGTCATCATTTTATCCATTTCGCCGACGGCCACCTGAGGAGTATTATTTCGTGGATTGAAAAATTATTTTGAAAGAATTGTCTGTACCTGTGTCGCCTGAAAGAGATATTTTTGTTGTCAATTCATTCACTGGTGCTGGGAGATATTTTGCACGGGGTAGAGAGAGAGAGAGAGAGAGAGAGATTTATTGTGGTGAAGAAGGAGAAGAAGGAGAAGCTGATGATGACTAGATAAATGTCTTGAGCCAGTTTCCTGTGACTTAATCGCAGCAAAGTAACAATGCAGTGAACAAATGATACTAATGTGTATTAAGATGAAATGCCAATGTACAAACGCAAACACGCAGGCACATGCGGACACATACAGTGAGAGAGAGAGGATGAATGAATGAATGAATGAATGAATGAATGAATGAATGAATGAATGAAATGATCTATTGAGATAGCTTACATAGCCTATTGTCAAGGGGAACTGGGGAGGGGGGGGCTGTTCACAAAATAAACTGTCAAAGAATTATTAGAAACTATACATTCTGGAAGAACAACATCGCAATGAGGAAACCAGATCGCGGAAGTAATGTAACACTAATATGACTAAATTGGAAATGAAATGAGGCAGGGAACAGTAAACAATAAACAGTAAACAAGTGGGGTAGTTTTTTGCTCCCATAAGGAAACCTAACACAGAGTAACTTTTATTCAAGACTGGCACAGCCTTTTTAACTTGAATAAAGTCAGACAAATACAAAGATGAACAATCTAATAGCGGGGGGGAACAAGCGCAGGCAGGCATCAACTAAATTGTCTTCATAGTAATTACTTGGTAAAAACTTTGAACTTAAGGCGGGGGGGGGGGGGGGGGGGGGGGGGGCGGCAGGAGGTTGAAGATGTAAAAACTAGGAACATGAAATAAGAAAATATATTACGGATATGAAAACTCTTCACTGGCCGCATAAGGGAACCATCGCAATCCCTTTTATGGGCAGGTATATTTGTATTGCCTGCTCCGAGGCCTTTCGTCTGCTGGGTCGGAACTCATCAGGGAGACACGGCTGGCTGTATCTGCGCTCCTGGCGTCAAATAGAGACACACCGCAGTCCATAATACTGTGGTGTTCTCACCACCAAGGGTGCAAAAAAGAATCCAATAGCACCCCCCATAAAAGGGATTGCAATGGTTCCCTTATGCGGCTAGTGAAGAGTGTGTACCTTAAGGAGCATGTGAAAGAAAGAAGGTAAATTAATTCAGACACTATAAAATTTCTCAAAGCAATGTAATGTGCCTGTCTATAGATACTCGACTCTAAAAGCAAGGCCTCGGCGCATTAATTTTTGGTGTGCAGCCACTTGGCATCTTCCCTACCGCACACTACGCCCTCAGCCAGTGAATGAATTAAAGTGGCTACAGGACCTTGCTTAAGAGTCGAGTATTTATAGACTGGCACAACTGGATTGTTTTGAGAATTCTTATTTGGTCTGAAAGTTGATTGTCTTCGATTTATTTCATTGACATTCAAGGTACATGCCAAGTGGTTCCAAGCAGACAGATTGAAATCGAAGGAATGGGACTATTTGGTGGATAACAGCGGGCGTGAAGATGGGGTCACAGGTGAGTGCAAAGGAGTGAAATGTGATGTCAACCAAGTTCTAATTTCTTGTGGACACAGAACATCAAAATCATATGCCAGTTTTTCAATTGTCATGATCCTTTGTCTAGTGCTGCGGCAGTTCCAAGTACAAATCCTGAAAAGCTTTCTTGGATATTTGAGATTTCGCAGCCGAGTTTTTGTAGTTACATGGGGTTTGTACGCTTATTCGGAATTTCGGGAAAAATAACGACGATGATGATGATGAATACAGCAGCAGCACACCACCACCACCACCACCACCACCACACACAGAGGCACACACGCGCGCACACGCACCACCACCACCACCACCACCGCCTAACACACACACACACCATGCCTGTTTATGTGTCTCTTTGTGATCATTGTCTAAGGGACTGGAGTGTCCCTATCTTAATATACTTCTCCAAACATTATTTCTTTCATTTGAAAATCACCAAAGCATTACCACTTTCTCCCGAGCTCATAAATGTTATACATATCAAAGTGTGACAATTTTGGGTAGAACCACGCGCTTTAAAAATCAAAAGTGCATTGTCATCCTTGAGTTGTTTCCCTTTTTGTTCTTTTCATTTCATTTATCTATGTTCTTTTTCCCCCCCGGAGCTTAGAGATGACTTTTAAACTATAAGTGAGACATATCTGTGTGAAAAAACGGGTAGGCTGAATAAAGACAACAACGTGCCAAATTTTTCAAATTATATACCTGTCTCTCATGTCTATGTGATTTCCTTCAAACGGGTCTGTGCAGGCTAGCTGCTGTATACTACACCTGTGATCAGCAAATTGAATGTGTCTATCACTCCTTGTGATAAGTTCTAGGCGAAAACACTGGACTGATTCTCATCATATTTTCATGTTAAAGAACGATTCATTAATGTCTTGGCTTAATAAATTTTCCAATGAAATAAAGCTCCAAACATTATTTCTTTCATTTGAAAATCACCAAAAGCTCCACATGCCTTTTTATAGTGGACTTTCTTCCGAGCTCATATATGTAAAACATATCAAAGTGTGGCAATTTTGGGTAGAACCATGTGCGTCTCTCAACAATCCACCCGTAAATGTGTCACTTATTGTTCGCCTTCCTGTGGAAACAAGGGAGTAACATTTTTGTGTCCCACCAGACGGACAACGGACAAGTTCAGTGGAATGCAATCAGAAAAATCTGGAACCGCCGACGCAAAAATGCTGACAGAATGACTAAGCAGGATTTTTGTTTGGAAGATGACTTGACAGTTCTACTTTTAGCATTGCAGACGAACTCGGCACATCACGTGAACATCGAAAGGGCAGTCACTCTCCCGCCTTACAGTGAAGCAGACGCACTCTTCCTTGTCCCGCCAGCAACACTTGCCGACTTCGAAGTTCGTGTGCAGACGAAGGTTTTAAACCCTAAGTTCTGTATTTTTGTGCATGTATAGAGAGTACAAAGTTCAAAATGCAGCAAAGCGCACAAATGGCGGCGTCAGGAAGTTTGAGCTGGTAATGTTTTTGGGATCGGTGCGAGAAGGCCGGCTAGGATTGCGTGTTGCCAGATTCTTGGAAAATCGTCTGAAGTGGAAACATGAGGTGACTTTGTTCGGTGAGTATCCAAACCACCCTCATCGTAAATTCTCTCCTCTCGTACTCTCTCTCTCTCTCTCCTCTCTCTCTCTCTCTCTCTTCTCTTCTCTCTCTCTCTCCTTTATCTCTTTTCTTACTCTCTCTCTCCCCTCTCTCTTTATCTCTTTATCTCTTTTCTATTTCTCACTCTCTTTGTCTCTCTCTTTCTCTTTCTCTCTCTTTCTCATTTTCCTGACGTTACATGACCCAAGTACACTTTCACTGGATATTTAGGGTACTATACAGAGCCTGTAAGGGTGCTACACAGGGCCTATTTTCTGTGCGTTTGAGGTCTGGTCATAAACTTTCTTTCAGTATGATCAGATGTCAGTCAAGATCAAAACTAAACCTCCATCAAACATAAACTGTGATCAAGACTGAAAGCAAGAGGAAAAAAGAAATGATCGTAATTAACAGAGAATGTGCAGTTCAACTGAAATCTGTGGTAGTTGCGGTCGTTAGGCTCAGAAAATGGGGACAGAACTCATTCAGCTTGAGGTCCTAGTTTAGAAGTCCCCTGCTGCTGTGATTCATGCCTGCAGAGAGAGAGATGTCATTCTGTCGTTGAGACCTCCAATCAATGACATGAGCACAAAGGCAGGGGGTACAGAAGGTGTTTGGAGGGAGCCTTTGCGTAGGTGTGTGTGTGTCACCATGTGTT
This sequence comes from Conus betulinus, assembly GCA_016801955.1. Lineage (NCBI taxonomy): Eukaryota > Metazoa > Mollusca > Gastropoda > Neogastropoda > Conidae > Conus > Conus betulinus. The sequence continues at coordinate 221,864 of JADBJO010003561.1, read as the reverse complement.
AAAAAAGTCAATTCAGATTGGGCTCTCAGGATCTCCTACTTTAGAAGAAGAGGCCCTGTTGCTTAAGTAGAATATTTGTCAATACATTTATTGAAGTGCTCAGGGGATGTACTTCAGACAGGATGGAATGTATGTTGCTTCAAAGTGGGGTGACGGCAGGTAAAAAGAGAAACAAGAGCAAAGAACCAATTAAGTGCACAGCCAAATGAAGCAGTAAAGAGGTTACAAAACAAAAGTAATGCATTTCGACCCTGCAAGACAGATAACATTCAACTGTTTCAAGGCAATAAATAAGATGAGAAAACAGTCACTTATCTCTTTGAAATCGGTGCAGAAAATCGAGGGAATGGAAATGAGTGGTCTGAAGGGGAGATAATTCAATTTAAAATGATAATGAAACTGATGATAACATAAAGAAAACACTACAGGTACTACTGCTGCTACTATCACTACTACTAGTACTACTACTACTACTGCTTCTACTAACACCACCACCACCACTACTACTACTACTACTACTACTACTGATTATGATGTTAATTATGATGGTGGCATAGTAGTAATTTTAATCATAATAAAAGTAACAATACCAACAGAAAAAGAGGAAAGAGAGAAGTTAGATGAAAGTTGCAGTAATATTGTTATGATAGCATTAGCAATAGCAATGATGATGATGATGACAATAATACGATGATGATAAGAAAGAGGAAAGAGGAGGAGGAGGAGAAGAGGGAAGATGAAAGAGAAGAAGAAGGGGGAAAATACAGAAAATGAAAAAAAAGAGTAAGAGTAAGATAGAATGTAAGAAATATAGTGATGTACCAATAGTTATAATCATTACCATATCATAAAAATGGTGATAATGATAAGAATGATAGAGGAGGAAGTGGAAAGATAGTTAGTTGAAACCTGAGAGATGTGTGTGTGTGTGTGTGTGTGAGTGTGTGTGTGTGTGTGTGTGTGTGTGTGTGTGTGTGTGTGTGTGTGTGTGGGTGTGTGTGAGATGCTGAACAGTTAAGTAGTGGGGGAAAACATACTTATTATTATGTGTGTATATATATAATAGTTACAATCGTAATAACACTACTTACTGGCAATGATGATAATAAATCGAAACAAACATCACCATAATCATAATAATGATGATAATATAATAATGATAGTAATTAAGTAAGTAGGAAGAAACTAGGGAGAGCTTGACAGCAGCAGGTCTTCAGAAAAGAAACCCTCTCAGACAAGTGTTTTGTCTCTGAACTCCTTACACTTGCAGGGGGCCGGGCGGCATCCAGGTCATGACTCCCAGATGCCCTTCTACTGCCAACTTAAAAAAAAAAGAAGAGAGTGGTCGTTTATAATTATATCTTGTGCTCCAAGTCCAAGTAAATAGCGTCTGTGCAGACTGTAAACTGTGCTCAACAGTGTTGAGACAAGATGTATACATCATGTGGCTACCTTTGTTCTGCATGGAGTAAGAGAGAGAGAGAGAGAGAGAGGGGGGGGGGGGGGGGGGGGAGAAGGGGAGAGAGAGAGAGAGGAGAGAGTGTACACATTTGCTTGCAAAGATTTGTTCACCTTCAGGTGTGTGTGTGTGTGTGTGTGTGTGTGTGACTGTGTGTGTGTGTGTGTGCATGTGTGTGTGTGTGTGTGTGTGTGCGTGTGCATGTGTGTGTATGACTCTGTGTGTGTGTGTGTGTGTGCGTGTGTGTGTGTGTGTGTGTGTGGTGTGTGTGTGTGTGTGTGTGCCACTATGTAGACTTAGTACACTCAGTTTGAAAATGAAAAGTGTGGAGAGAGGAAATGTAAGAGAAGGAAGGGGGGGGGGGGGGGGGGGGGGGGGGGGGGGGGGTAAGTATGTAATAAATTACTTGTTAGCATGTTACATTTTACAAGTGAGTGGGTTGTTTCATTTTTTGTTTTTTGTTTTTTTTTTCTTTGAAAAAGGCTTTTCTGTATTGAATAAATTTTGACAATATGTTTTGAGAAACACTTTTTGCCATTGTTTATGACTATTTTTTTTAATTATTGGGCAGACCCACAAGAGCTCGACCTGCCACTGCTAAAGAAACCTCTCCATCATTACAAGGATAAGACTCAGGCCCCGAAGGTCCTACTGCACCACGAGAAGATACTGAGAGAAGCGGATGCCTTCATCATTGTGTCGGCAGAGTACAACCACGCCATCCCTCCCGGCTCTGACCAACATGATGGACCACTTTGGGTCCAGTGCCTACTCCTTCAAGCCGTCCGGCATTGTCTGCTATTCTCCAGGTAATATCATAACTGTATCATCTTTCAGTAGGATTGAGCACCAATAATGCACACATATATATATATATATACATATATATATATATATATATATATATATATATATATAGATACATACAGGGATCCTTGACTAGATGAAAATTGAAAGCATGCACTAAAATTCTTCTTCTTCTTCTTCTCTTCTTCTTCTCCTTCTTCTTCTTCTTCATCTTCTACTTCTTGTTCTACTTATGAGTGATTTTAATAATAATTATAATAATAATAATAATAATGAATATTTCTATAGCACAAATCCTAGATTAGCTCTAAGCGCTTTACAAAGACTAACGAAAACATGCACGCACGCACACACACACACGCACGCGCGCACGCACGCACACACACACGCACGCGCGCACGCACGCACACACGCACGCACGCACGCGCGCGCGCACACACACACACCACACACACCCACCCAAACCGCACACCCCAGGCACGGGGAAGCAGATAATGCACAGCACACATGGGAAAGCGGACACACACAACTACTACTCACGTGCACCTTCACACACACGCACTCACACAAACTGACATCTTTGGTGACAGCCCTGATATAGCCTTTTGCAGACGGCTGGGCTATAAGCAACATTACTTTACCTTACCTCTCCTTCTGCAGCTGATTTTCATGGCTGCGTCAGATCTTCAATCCTGTCCCCACGATGAATCCCACAGTGCTGTCCAGGTCTGGACGGCTGCCCCAAAAGCTGCCATCAGCAGCTCTGCACCCTCTGGCCAGGTTTGAGGCCATGGAACATCATGGGCTGTACAGTGCTGGAGGACGTGTTCAGGGGTCTGATATCCAGTGTCACACGGACATTCATCTGTGTGGACAATTGTAATTTGGCTGAGGTCACTCGCGCAGTTGGCAGTGGCCGGTTCTCAGCACCACTGTCTGCACCCAACCTCCTCTTCCACTGCTTTTGTGTCTTAAGATCAGTTCAAAAGTGCGCGGTATGCACTTGCCTGGAAAGCAGACGTTGGTTGGGATCTGAACATGTCGGGCGGACCAGTTTTTGATGTTGTGTTTGGGTGTCCCCTGATCTTTGCTGTGACTTCAGTTTCCACTTCGCAATTTCCAATAGACCTAAACACTGAACAGACTTTGTCACCCATCATAAGTGTAAAATCGCAAGAGGACTCCATGAAATCCAAAGGTGAAATCTCAGGGTCCCCTGTGAAATCCAGCAGTAGGAAGAATCGGTTTAAACCCATGCTTAACTGCATGCCTTTGTGTTTGGGGACTATAGACATGGATCACAAATTTGTTTTGACTGAAGTCATTATTGATCAGAAAGTAATCAAGTCTTGCTTGTTTTACAGAATAGAATTTACACCATGTGTAAATTCGTTTATTAGGATACAATCTATTAATATAAAGCTCAGTTTGTCTGTCTGTCTGTCTGTTCGCTTATACACGGCCACAGTTTTGGGCCGATCGCCACCAAATTTGGTATTAAGTGTCCTTGGTGTCCTACAAACAGCAACGTCGGGTCGGCGATCATTTGACGCATTATCATGACGCAGTTTGCGTCCACAGACGCAAAACTGCACATCGGAACACTACACCACAGACAAACTCACCGGGGCGAGATGGGCTCGAAGCGCGTAAGCGCTAGTTCTCTATAAACGTCAACTAGATTATGTTTTGCCATAAAATCAATCATTTTCCTCCGAGTTCTGGTGTGATTCTCTGTACTGTCATAGTTTCATACATCAAATTGTGCATTCAGGGCACAAATCCAATCCCCCGTTATAATAACAGAATCGTTGTCAAGCTGTTCTACACATTCACAGATTCTATCAATAAATTCTGGTTGGTCGCCACTACTGCATATAATATTGCATACTGCCCTGTATATCACAGCATTGTTGGAAGAGGGAGGGGAGAGAGAGAGAGAGAGAAAGAGAGAGAGAGAGAGAGATGATTGTATTCTGCAGAAGACCATTTTTCATCACAACATATGCCTGATTCTGGAAGATAGTATCCCCTAGAAACAAATCATTAGAAGCAGCAGTTATGACTGGGAGGGTCTGAGTGTGTCCCCACCACCTGATCTTTGATAAATATTTGTTCAGATAGGTATGGAAACACTCCACCCCACCCCCCAACCCCCCCTTCCCCTCCCTCCTTCTGTCATATTTGTGTATTGACACAGGGACAGTGTTGTGTGTTTGTAGATTTGAAACACCACTGCACATCTAGCTGCCAGCATCTCCATTTTTTTTTTTCCAGTATTATTTCATTGGGGAAAATCATTTCTGAAATGCCGAATTCTTTTGTAAAAGGAAAGAAAAGAAACAGTCTTAGGATGGCAAAACTTTATGCTGTGTGTGTGGGTGTGTGTGTGTGTGGAGGGGTGTGTGTGGGTGGGGAGGAGGGGTGGATGGGGAGGGAGGGGGGGGGGGGGGGGGGGGGGTTAGATATATTAAAGTAAAGTGAAAAGGATGTTCTGTGAGTGTTGTCAACAGTCTGCAGAGGGAGTTGTTCTTTATTAGCTCCACATTCATTAGTAATAGAACAGTAAAGAGTCAGAGTGCTTTACATTGAGAAGCCCCTCCCTCATTCCCTCAGTCCCAAATTCAACTTGCAGATGAATGGCAGCCCACGCTCTTGGAACATCACAGAATCAACTGTTTTACAGCACCAGCCAACATTTTGTTTCTCCTGAAAAAGAAATGTCGCCACATCATTGAAAGATATGGCAGAATATCCAAAGCATTTTATAAAATCTTTTTTTTCTCTTTTTTCCTGTATAAATTGAGGAACTTCAAACACTCCGAGCTCAATAAATTCTCATTAGTGAGATGTATATGCGTTGCTGTTGTAGCAAACATTTTCAGCCGCTCAAAACAATTCGTATAAAGTAGTTATGATTTATTTAGATTTAGACATGTAGCAGTCCGAAACAGACTACAATGCTGGTGTCTATTGAGAGTTTTACACACTCTTCTCAAAAGAAAAGCTTCCCTAATCAAGCGCCTATTGCTGCTGAGTGGGCATATCAGATTCTATGTGTTATAAGCTGTTTAATAAATTGTATGTAACATTGAAATGATGTACTTTGAATTGTTTGATGATCTTCAAGGTCGCTGAAATGAATCTGCATTGTTTTGTTTCTGTCTTTCTTTATTACCTTCTTTCCTTCTTTCTTTTTGCTTGTTGTTTTGTTTTTTGTTGGTTTTGTTTTGCATAGTTAGAGCTTAAAGAAAAACACAAAGACAACGGAAATTGGTGAATGACTGCCTGCTGTTTCCTTCTTCTCTTTCTTTTTTTTGTCCCCCCCCCCCCCCCCCCCCCCCCCCCCCATTTCTTTCTTTTTTTTTTTTTTTTTACTGTTTCTCCCCCCTCCCTCTGTGTTGTGTTGTTGTGTGTGTGTGTGTGTGTGTGAGAGAGAGAGAGAGAGAGAGAGAGAGAGAGAATGTCTCTGTTCACACTTCATTCCTGTGGTGGTAATGCTAACAATGGCAGCATCATATGGGGTGAACTAAAGAATTACTTTGGGCTAGGACTCCAAAATGGTCAATTTAATTTATAAAGGGAGATGATACAAGAAAGAAGTTTTGTGCATTAACACATATTGTTTCCCTTTGATGATTTTGATGGCAGGGAGGGAAAAAAAAAAAAGGAATAAGAAATGCAGTGCTGTTTCTTTTTATTACAACATTTCTTATCAAGTTTCTCATATTCTAGCTGTCTGTCTGTTTCCTCAGGAATAGTGGTGGTACAAGGTCTGTGGTTTGAAACTTGATTGATGAATAAGGGATGTGAGTTTCGTCTACAACATCACTATGCTGACGCCGATTAGAAGCCTATTCTGTTTGTGCCATTTACCTACTGTATTTGTGGATTCGCATTAGGTTGTCACGTCTCGGCTACAGCGTACCTAACTTGATTTTGGACCTTGTGCATCAAGTCGTCTTCGTATCCTACGTTGAATTATCGTCATGTACATCTGACAAGTCAAGCTGATCAAGTTTTCTGTTATGTGAGACTGTTTTATCCACGCTTTATTCCTTGTGTCAGTGTCTGTTCCATTCTGGGTTTGTGCTGGACTATCAGAATTGTGATTTGAGTTCTTCAAGGTTGGTTTGTGCTGTATCTTCGAGCTCCGCGGAGGGACATTGTTTTAGGACGGTTTATATATTCTGTCGTACCATCATTTCAACGCATGCGAACTTTACTGTCATCATCTGTGATGTCGTGAATCCTGTGACAATCCTCTGAATGCTACAAGTCAAAGAGAAGAAGACGTCACTAACTAAGTAGTATGTATTGTATGTTTGTATGCATGGCGTCTGGTCCCCATACAGTGAGTATTGTGTTGTGTATTGTTTAATCCATCATCATCATCATCACAAACATTCTTTTGATTCAGTAATAATTTTGTTTCCATACTCACTCTTTTGTTTTATTTTCTTTGGAAGAAAATGTTGAGAGTGGGGAATGGTGGTTGGTGTCTAAAGAACCAATAGCCCTTAAACATTTGTAAACGGAGCCACTGTACTACACCATCCACAGTGCCTTAACATTGCCTCTCTCTCTCTTTCTCCCCCGCGCTCTCTCTTTGTATGCATTGCCAGGAACAGACAACTCTCATCTCACTTTTGCCCAGCAGCTGAACGGGGGCTTCCAACTAATTCAAGCATGTCTTAAGTTTCATTTCTTATTTGCCTGGATTGCCAAGTTTGCCACGCCTGTAGAAGACTTTGGCAGTCGAGCCACATTGCTTTTAAACTGTCACATGTTTGTTTCTTTCATTTGTAGGCCCATTGACATAACTCTTCTCTTCCTAAATACTCTTTTTTTTTAATTCCATTTTACTTCAGTTGAATTCACTTTTGACAGTGAATATTCTGTCTTTAAGATTGTTTCTTTCATTTGGCGGCATAGGAACTTTCCTTCAAGTTGCTGGTAGTGACCGTTTGACCTACATAACTGAAACATGGGAATTGAACCCACTGGTCCTTGTTCTGACCGTCAGGGATCTACGGAGGGATGCGGGCGGCCATGCACCTGCGCAGCTTCTTGTCTGAGCTGGGCACGCTGAGCGTCTCTAACATCTTCGGCATCCCCGAGGTGCACAAGGCCCTGGATGAAGATGGAGAGCTTCTCAAGGATGGTGAGGGAAAGCCGTTGAACGATCACCTGGAGAGGGGCCTTGAGCGCATGATGGGGCAGCTGGAGTGGCATGCCCTTGCTATGAAGAACCACCGCCAGACACACACGGGGTCCCCCAGTAGAGGCTTGAGTGGGCATGTGTCTGGGAGGTCAAGTCAGGGAGGTGAACATTGTTGTTGTTGTTTTCAGGCTGAAAGAAGTTAGAACTTGAGGGAATATTCTCCATGTTTCAGACGCGGTGTTGGAAAGTGCAGAAGAGGTAACCAAAATGAATAGAGGGTCTGATTTCTTTATTTCCAGTTTACTTCTTGTCCAGGATTATCTTTGTTTGGGCTTTTGTTTTATAATGTAGTGCTTGAGTTGTGATGTTCACATTTCTTTCTTTTTGTTTTTCTTTTTTTCAACTTTTAACGGATTGTGCCATTGATCAACTGTTCATGTTTTGATTCTGATTTTGTTATTGATGTTTTCTAGTTTGTCACGTAGTAGTTTCATTTGTACTTTTATTTGTGCCATTAATCAGCAGTGCATGATTTAATTCTGTTTTGTTTTTTTATGTGGTGTGCTGTGCTGTTTTGTGATGTGTTTTATTTGTCCTTTTCTGTTGCTGGTGACAACATATTGTCGGTGTGTGTGCGTGTGTGTGTGTGTGTGTGTGTGTGTGTGTGTGTGTGTGTGTGAGACTAAAGTTGATTCTGTTTGCAGAGTGTTATATCCTGCAGACTGCTTATTGCTGGATATATGAATTGACCTCTGTACAATTGTTTTTTTTCGGAATCTTGTGCTTTTTGCTAATTTGAATGTACAAACTTAACAAACGCTTTTAGCATGCATCATTTTCAGAACATAGTATATACCATTCGAAGACATTGTCATATCCAGCATTTATCAGCATTGCAATTCAGGGATAACATTCAAAGAGTATAAAAATCGTAAAAAATAACTTCCTTGTTCTTTTTAATGAAGGTAAGATTTTCTTATGATATGTTAATGCAGACTGGTTGATGTAACTTCCACTTCCAGTCTCTCATCAAATTCTGGCTTTTGCTTTCCAAAAACTTACTTTGGCAAAGTCTTATGAGGTATGTTTGGTTGTATTTCTCTGCAGCGGAATCACTTACACCAGTACCAACTCTGTCGTTCACCGTGCTCAGTCTACCCCATTTTGTGCCATGTTTGTAGCAAAAAGCCTGTGAATAATTGTAATTTGTAGCCACACCTATTTTTTTTTTTTTTTTTTGTATATCTTTTGTTTTGTGAATTTTATACACTACCTTTTCCCAGGCAATGTTAGTTTCATTTTCTTTGTCCTTGTTGACAACGGTGCATTTGGTAATAGAAAATTATATCATCTTGAACCTCTGTGTTTATTGACTGTAGAAGAAGAAGAATTTGTGTTCCCTGCTAGTTTGCTATTGGACTTTTTTTTGTTGATGTCATCTGTTCTGCAGCATAGGAGACATTTATCACATACAGATCAATTGTTTTTGTTGACGTTACCTAGTCTGCAGCTTGGAAGACATTTATCACACACAGATTTTAAATAAGTGGCATATGGTTATCCATTTCTTCAGTGAGCCAGTTGCGCACATGGTTTATGTATGGTGCTGAGAATATAGGACTCCCAATTTTTTTATCACTGGGTTATGTATTAATGCCATTATTTGATGCATGTATTTCTGTGCTCTGTTAGATTCATTGCTCATGAGCCACAAAACAGCTTTTAACAGGTTGGCTACAGTGCCAGCGGTGCTTAATGAGGCAACTGATTAGTGCATGTGTTCCAAATCGTTCAACAACATCCCAAATAAATTCACTTAGAAAGCCATGCTTATCTCCCTTGTAAGATTTCTTTCAGAATGTCAAGTGTGTGTTGTGACTGGGCTGGGACTGCAGGTTTGTTGTTGTTGTTTTTGCCATATGTTTACAGTTTTTTTTCCCCATGTTTTCTAGGCAGCCCAGGCTGAAAGTTTTATTACATCGTATTGGCAACTGAATCAGAAATAGGTTTACCAGAGCATCTTTTGTGTTTCAACTTTTCTTAAGTGAGGGTTACCCTTTTTGTTTTTTCAGAAGCCTTGTATTTTAAGCATTGAGATATATACATGTATATAAAAAAGGATTTGTTTAATGAGAACCAGTTGGCAAAAAAGTCCTGAAACGTGCAAAAGTCCTGTACTTTATTTGTCTGTGTCCTTGGCAGGAACGAACCCCCTCTCTCTTCAAATTGTGCATAAAGTGTGCCCAAGTGTTTACAAATAGGTCTTTTTTGTTCCCCTGCGTCAACCTCCCTAAAGTGTCAGAATAATCAACCTGATGATTGTGGACACTCGACGGATGATGATGATGCTCCCTAAAGTGTCAGAATAATCAACCTGATGATTGTGGGACACTCGACGGATGATGATGATGAAGTTTAAATTTTATTTGCATAATGTACCACAAAGTGTTTATATATTGAGCATATAAAAGTCAAACACACTCCTCCCCCCCCCCCCACTTACCACCCTCTCCAACCCATCCAACCCACCCCCCACCCTGTTCTCCCACCACCCAACGCAGTTGTTCCCCCTGTTTTGTCCTCTTCCTTTCCCCCCACCCTCCTGTTTTGTTTTTAATCACCGTTTACTATATAGGCCACTGTTTTCATGTCTTTGTGAGCCATCCATTCCTTTCTCTTTTTTTTTTCTGTTGAAGATAGTCTTTCACTTTCCCTTTAAATTTTTTTTTTTTTGATCCCTGCAATCTCTATAACATGCTGGTTATTCATTGAAATCTCCCAAGTAGTTTTGTGAAACTATGAACACCGTTTGGCAGGAACACTAGATGTGCAATCTGCTGCTTCTATAATTATCACCTATATAATTATGTGTTGTTGTGGGGGATGATGTTTCATTGAAATCTTTTTTTTTTTGTTGTTGTTGATGAGGTGACGAATTTTGGGAAATTGTTAGTTTGCTCAGTGTGGTGTCCTGGAGTTGTCTGCCTTAATTTAAAGTTAACCATAGTTGAGCTGTGATGCTGTGACTTATGCACGTAGCTGTTGTTTTTTTTTGCTGCTGGTGTTGGTTTTCTTTTTCCATAATGGGAAATTCTCTCTTTATTTTACCCTCTAATATCATGACAGTCTTCGACAGGCCCTGTATGGTTGGCCTGGCAGTAGTTGTTATAATTAAACGAGGTTGAAATGTGACAAGTTGCTGGAAATAATTATGTATGTAGGCTGTTTGTTTGATGTGTTGTTTTTGTTTTATACTGTTGTTTTTTCTTTATAGGCTCTCTTTTTTTTATTTAATCCAGTGACAGCTGAAAAGTGTACTGTTAGTGTGCTGTTTGCAAGCCTATAAAAGGACTAGTGAAAATGCTGACAGAAATTTCCGTAATATTTTTTTTTTCTTGCATATTGATCTCTTTCCATTGTGTTTCATATTAAATAATTTCTAGTATACATGATTAAGAATTTTTTTTTTAACATTACCGATTAAATACTGTCATGAAATAATCGAAAAAAAAAGAAATAGAATTTGAAATATTTTGGAATATTTGTTAAAAGAAGAAGATTTTTGAGCAGAAAATAACAAACAAGAAGGATAACTCCTGTTACCACATTCACACACACGCACACCCACAGCTCCAGAGGAATGCTGTTTACAGCACCAATTCACATAGCACAAACACAGATACTAAATGCACATATAAAACAGAGAGACAACAGTGGATGCTGCTCTCAGCACCAATCCCCTTAGCACAAATGCAGACGCAAAGCACTCTCGACCAAAAAGGTAATAGTCTGCTTGTTTGATCTGTGTACTTTTAGTTCTGCATTTCCACAAGCTAAACTAACACCATGAGCAGAATTTCATGTGGAGTTGTAGTCATGTATTGCCTCATAGTGGGAACAAGTATTAGTCTTCTTGTTTGTTGCTTTCTGTTCGTGGTTTGTCTGTTTATTGAAGATGATCACTGTTTTGAGCAGCTAACAACACTGATTCGCTGTACTTACTACGCATTTTTCTTTTTGGAGTATACTGTGATTTTATCAGAATTGTAGACATTTTTTTTTTTATCATCATAATTTTGATACATCTGTTGTTTAATCTTATATTATGCATATCCATGTTTATAATGGAAATACATGCATTGCTTTTTTTTTTTTTTTCTATCTTGTTGATTTCAAATCTTTTTGTTTCTGCTTTCTCAAAGTTGATGCTTTTATGATGGAAATATATGCATTGCTTTTTCTTTTTTTTTTTTTTACTTTGTTGATTTCAAATCCTTTTGTTTTCTGCTGTCTTAAAGTTAATGCCTTTATGATGGTAATGTTGTTGATGTTGAACAATGTAGAAGTGCATTCTTATATTACTGTGATGTATGCAAAAGGATTTTAGTTTGAAAACTTTTTTTATGGTAACATTGTTGACGTTGAACAAAGTAGAAGTGCCATTCTTATATAACTGTGATATATGCAAAAGGATTTTCATTTGAAAACGCTTTTGTTTTCTTTTTCTTTTGGCGTACTGCAGATCAGGGTTGGTTATTCTTTACAGAGGTAAACTTTTGTGTCTATTTTAAATAAGACAAAAGATTGCTCTGCTTTGCTTGTACTTAGTTGTAGTATCTGTGTCCTGTAAGCCTATCAATAAAAAAAAAGTTTGTACTGCTTCACCATCAGTGCCTGTATTCTGCTTGCTTGTTGATATGGGGTGCTGGTGTGTGTGTGTGTGTGTGTGTGTGTGTGTGCGTGCGTGCGTGCGTGCGTGTGTGTTAGAGTATGTGTTTGTGTGTTCGTGCACAAGTGTATGCAGGTACATTTGCAAGTGTTCATGCAATTTCATATTTTAACATATGCATGTCATACCATTTGCCTGCACAAGCCCATCATACAATCTTTCTGATACAGCAAGGGTGAGTGGGACGGGGGGAGGGGGGGAGGGGGAATGGCGGTTGCCCAATTTTGCCGTTACTCTCGTTGATGGTGGATTTAATATTGATGAGCCTTGGACATGGGAGGAGGAAGGTGGTCACCCCGCTTTGCAGTTACTTTTGTTGATGATGTATTTGATATTGATGAGCCTTGTAATCAAAGATGTTGGGGGGGAAGGGGAGGGGAGGACAGGGACAAAGTACATGCCTGGGTGCGTGCGTGTCTGTACGCGCGCGCGCGCGCGGTGTGTGTATGTTTGTGTGTGTGTGCGCGCGTGTACCTCCGCGCCCCCAGTGGTTCTTCATCACATATAGCAGCTTAAATGAACATGTTGGGTGCCTGGACTGCTTTACTCCGAACATGGGGAGATAGCGTTGTCCACCTGTTGATCAAGTGATTCAATGCAGGTGTCAGTCTGCCATCATTTTATCCATTTCGCTGACGGCCACCTGAGGAGTATTATTTTTCGTGGATTAAAAAAAAATATTTTGAAAGAATTGTCTGTACCTGTGTGTCGCCTGAAAAGAGAGATTTTTGTTGTCAATTCATTCACTGGTGCTGGGAGATATTTTGCACGGGGTAGAGAGAGAGAGAGAGATTTATTGTGGTGAAGAAGAAGAAGGAGAAGAAGGAGAAAGCTGATGATGACTAGATAAATGTCTTGAGCCAGTTTCCTGTGACTTAATCGCAGCAAAGTAACAATGCAGTGAACAAATGGTACTAATGTGTATTAAGATGAAATGCCAATGTACAAACGCAAACACGCAGGCACATGCGGACACATACAGTGAGAGAGAGAGGATGAATGAATGAATGATCTATTGAGATAGCTTACATAGCCTATTGTCAAGGGGAACTGGGGAGGGGGGGCTGTTCACAAAATAACTGTCAAAGAATTATTAGAAACTATGCATGTCTGGAAGAACAACATGGCAATGAGGAAAACCGGATCACGGAAGTAATGTAACACCAATGCGATTGTCAATGCAACTGGAAACAAGGTCATCCACGGTCATCTCGATTTCGGTGTGTAACAGCTGTGCTGTCGCTGGAACGTCGCCTTAACGTGGTCCCTGTGAGAACAGAGAGAGCTGTCCGTGTTCCTTTTCATCTCCTGAAGATGTCAGTGTCACACACACACACACACACACACACACACACACACACACACACACACACACAGAGCATTCAAAATGCACAAAGATATAACTGAAATACTTAACACATGTTCTGGTTTTCTTCTTCGTCTCCTTCCTTTTTGGTTACTTTGTGTCCTATTGGCTTCAAGCATGGTGTTGGTAAGGAAGGGAGGGGGGTGGGGTGGGGTGGGGGGGGGGGGGGGGGGGGGGGCAAGAGATGATACTCTGTTGGCTCCCGCGGTGTTGACGCCTCTGCCATTGGTCTGGCACCGGACGCTGTTTTTCACTGCGCTTCGTGGGTTTTCTTTTGTTTCAGCAGCACTGCAAGTCTGCCAGACTTCTTGTCACCGTGTTTACTTAGGATTTATCACTCCTAAGAGAATCATCAACAACACCAACAACAAAACAACCATACAATATAATTGGACGAAACCATTTTCCAGGGCAAGAGGGTACAGAACTGCAGATGCAGCTTTAGGGCAGCCATCAAGGCCTCGAGAAGACTGTCGGTTTCATCGTGGCGATAGGATTTAAGGTCTGATGCAAAAACGAAACAAAACAAAACAAAGAAAAGAAAGCCAACAACAACAACAACAGCCAACCCACCAACCCACCAAAAAATCAACTGCAGAAGAAGAGCGACGAACACCGTCTGTTTATACGTCAGAATAGGCTTATGTTGAAAACAACGTGGAATTTTGTTTGTTTGTACGATTCATTAGTATTCGCAAAATATTCGGTAGAGTTCGACACGTTCAGTTCTGAAAAGTGAGTGACTGCATTGAAGTGTCCCTGATGCCTGTCCGACCAGCCGTGTCTGCAAGTACAGCGTGCCTGCCACACTTGGCCACCTTCAGTGCCACACAAGCCACACGCCACAATTAGAATTTTACTCTGAATCACTGTACAATCGATGTAAGCGTTTCAAAGCCTGGCATAAGTTTGAGCCAGCATTTGATATCAAACTTCGTTCCCAATCTTCAAATTCATGACCTTCCCCTAGGCTGATGTCACATGTCAGGCCCCTCTCACTTACCCGTGACCCTATCTTTGTGCCATCTGGCACCTGCCAAGTAGTCTCATGCCTTTCATTGTAATCTATCAGCTTGGAGCTGGCATGCACCTTAAGGAGCATGTGAAAAGAAAGAAGGTAAATTAATTTCAGACACAATAAAATTTCTCAAAACAATGTAACGTGCCTGTCTGTAGATACTCGACTCCAAAAGCAAGGCCTTGGCGCATTAATTTTTGGTGTGCAGCCACATGGCCGTTTTCCCTACCCGCACACTACGCCCTCAGCCAATAAAATTTAATGAATTAAAGTGGCTAAACACCAAAAAACTGATGCGCCGGGACCTTGCTTAAGAGTCGAGTATTTATAGACTGGCACAACTGGATTGTTTTGAGAATGTTTATTGGGTCTGAAAGTTGATTCTTCGTTTCCTTTCTTCGGCCATCAAGGTACACGCCAAGTGGTTCCAAGCAGACAGATTAAAATCAAAGGAATGGGACTATCTGGTGGATTCTAGCGGGCGTGAAGATGGGGTCATAGGTGAGTGCAAAGGACTGAAATGTGACGTCAGCCAAGGGGAAGGTCATGTATCTGAAGATTGTGAAGGATGCCATCGGTGGAAATCCCTCAAAACGGGTGAACTGATTGGTGGGTGGTGGTTCTTTTCTGATCAGTCGTCAGTTCAATATGAAATGCAGGCTCAAATTATGACAGGCCTCAAAAACGCTTACATACAGGAATTAGGTGCAACTTCCTTATGGTGGCGTGTGGCCTGTGGAATGCCCGGAAACTGGCCAGTGATCTCCCTTCCTTCACTTCCGCTGACTGAGCACAATGGCCGGCCGACGTTGACTGTCAACAGGCGCCGTCTGATGAGCAACCGGAAGACTATCATTACTCCTCCGATTTCATGCTCTTGACCCAAGCCAAACCCTTACCATGACCCTAGCGTAAACTCACCCCCAACACCTAATCCGGACCCTATCGCGACCTTAATAGAATTCAAGCTTTAAAAAAAAAAAAAAAAAAAAGCATTTTCTGGTGCTTTCACCGTGGGTGCACAGGAGTTGTCTTCTCCTTTCTCTGTCCATACAGGTAGGAACGCCCTCCCCGTCCCTAAACGAAATTGCCCATGCCGATACATCCACCAAACACCGAGAAGATATACGAACAGAAGACTTCGTGGGAGTGGTGATGATGGTGGGTGGTGGTGGCATGAGGGGCGCAGGAGTGCATATTGATTCATTCAGCATGTAATAAGAAATTGAGGCAAAACCCTGCAAATGCCTCCAAACTGCAGATGAGACCATGGGAATTCAGCTATGGGAAGCAATCTAGACATGCCTAAGATTTAATTTTTCTTTTTTCTTTTTTCTTTTTTTTTTTGTTGTTGTTGTAAAGATAAGATCTATCAAGAACTCCACATAAGATGGAAGAAAGGACAGCCTCATCTTAATTTAAAGACACATAGTCCGGTTCAAGCATGTGATCACGACGGAAGAGTTGAGGTTCTGATAATTAAACAGGACGGACCGAAAGCATTGCAGAGATCAAGGAGTTTGGCAGTGGACAGATGGAAAAACTGGCCCAGGGTTAAAAAAAAAAAAAAAAATCAGTCTCCAATCCCTCCCCCCCCCCACTCCACACCCATCTCCCCCCCCCCCCCCCCCCCCCCCCCACACACACACACACAGAGCTGGGGGTGGGAAAAAAACATTTGTATTGCTTATCTCATTTGCTCGCGATTAGCGTGATAGTGCAATCACACCCCTTTCATTAGATCATAGGTATACTTCCATGAAAGTGGTTTTAAGCCCACGGATAATGTTTGAACTGGCATCAGAATGCTGGGCTGCTCCTGTAGTCTGTTCTCTTCTTTCGATGAAGCCAAGAATGACCATGCAGTGTCCGAACACAATGACTCGTGAGCACCCAGAGTAAGACGCTGCTTTACCAGCATCACATGGGGACTTGAACAAAGCAAACAAAGAAAAAAAAAAGAAAAAAAAAACCCACCGTAAAATGTAGTGGCCAACTAGTGTGAGGGATGTATTAATATACATACACTAGTGTAAAGCGTTGTAATATTTCACCAAAAATCACACAGGCACATGAAAGAACCTAGATTATAGGCTACGTGGGGAAAACAGTTCTTTTACTGATACACACCAGTGTGAGACGACGTACTTTACCCACACCATTGCGGGAGAATTGGGAAAACAGCACAGAACATGCAGTGTGCAAACAGCGTGACGGATAGGCACCAATGTTAGACGCTGCAATACTTTGCCAACATCACACGGGGCATTGGGAAAAGAACACGGGGAATTCTTGGTCCAAAAAGTTTCACTGATGTACACCAGTGTATGACGTTGCAATACTTTACCAACATCACACCGGCACTGGGAAAAGAACACGGAGAATGTGGTGTCCAATGATTGTGACGGATGTACACAAGTGTAAAGCATTGTAATACTTTACCAAAAAATCACACTGGCATTTGAAAGAACACGGAAAATACAGTGTACAAACAGTTTTATTGATGACACCATTGTCACACGCCGCATTACTTCACCAACGTCAAACGGGCTTTATTCATCTGTGTAAGACGTTGCCATAGTTTACCAACATCATCTGAAACAGATCAACATTTTTGACCTGATCGGAGATTCCATGGAAGAAAGATTTTTAACGAAATTTCTTATATGTGTTTAAAATGTGTATTTTAAAGGGTTCTGTCAACGATTTTTAACTTTTTTTTTTCATGACTTGAGTTGACATTGAGTGAATCGAAATTATTCGCAGGCAAGGCTGGTGAGGCAGTTTCAAAATGGGAACGTTCAAAATCCAACAATCTTAAAACTTAAGAGATGTGAATTTACAGGCAATTCTTTTGGATGATATGATTTATTTTTAGATGATAGTAAAAGAATTCTGCTTCTTGTTTCAAGCTTTTATTTTCCTCTACATTAGATCCTCATCGTTACGGTCCGTTTTATTTTCATATCGTCATCATATCAACATCTTTGTCTATAATTCTGCGTAACTGCGGTTCATCTGAGATGTATTATAATTTCCTGCGAGTTGTGTCGTTGATGTGGGCTGGGAGATCATCTTTTTGTGTTCAGTTTCTCGTGTCGTCAACCAAGAGTGTCCCTGCGTGGTGAATATATATATCCGAGACGTTGTGTTGTGAATATCACCATTTTACCTGATGGAAGGTGATGATCGATTGTGTTCATTCGAATGACAGTTTGACTTTAAGAATGATTTCTATTGTGCTTTACAAGGAGCATTGTGGTCACGTCGATGATTTATGGTGCCGAGTCTGTGTATTGTGCTGAAGGACAGCAAGTTATTATTGAGAAAGAGTGTTATGCAGATTATATCAGTGATTTAGTATTGTTGAGCTGAAGGAAAGTTAACCTACATTGTTTGAATATTCACGTCAACTACTTAGCACGTTGTATGAATATCACGTCAAGTACTTAGCACGTTGTCAATTTGTCCGTTGGATTTTCATCTACCCCTAACCATCGTTCACAACCGTGAAGGACTCCAAATATAAAGGAAAGTCCTTGATTATTGTTTGTCTCGTTCCACAAAGTTGTCAATAAATGTTTATAACCATCTTTCTTTAGTCTGTCTTTTCTAGTTAACATTCTTCTTATTCTAGCGCATTTCCACTCAGCTAATCGGACCAGACCTTCACGCAACATGGAGAAAAGATCAGTTTTCTTATCAGTCTGGATCATCATCGATCTACGGCAATTTGCCCTCAGCCATTCCACGGCGGCGAAGAGGTAAATCGTCGTGGATCGAATTTAGACCCATGATTCGTCTGACAGAATTACTTTATCAGCATCATGGACACTGGAAAAGGAACATGGAAGACGCACGCGCGGTGTCCCGTTACAATGCGTTATCAACATCACACAGGCAATGGAAAAAGAACATGGAAGACGCAATGTCCAATCAAATTCTTTACCGTGTGCCCATTACCATACGTTACAAACATCACACAGGCAATGGAAAAAGAACATGGAAGACGCAATGTCCAGTCAAATTCTTTACCGTGTGCCATTACCATACGTTACAAACATCACACGGGCAATGGAAGAAGAACATGGAAGACGCAATGTCCCAGTCAAATTCTTTACCGTGTGCCATTACCATACGTTACAAACATCACATGGGCAATGGAAAAAGAACATGGATGACGCGGTGTACCGTCGCAACACTGTACCTACATCACACGGGGCGCTGAGAAGAGCACGGAACTCCAAGGGTTAAATGGCTAGACCCCCATGGGATTTGCGATCCTGTGTCACGGATCTGCAGGAAAATTGGACGGCGTCGACCCGAGGACATGCATATCGCATCTGTTCGCCAAGTTTGATAAAATTTAGTCTTTCGTGTGTGTGTGTGTGTGTGTGTGTGTGTGTGTGCGCGCGCGCGCGTGCGCGCGCGTGCGTGCGTGCGTGCGTGTGTGTGTGTGTGTGTGTGCGTGCGTGCGTGCGTGCGTGCGTGCGTGCGTGTGCGTGTGTGTGTGTGTGTGTGTGTGTGTGTGTGCGTGCGTGCGTGCGTGCGTGTGTGTGTGTGTGCGTGCGCGCGCGCGCACGCGCGTGTATGTAATTTCACTTGCCTGTTTTTTCCACATCGACCTGCATTAAGTTTAGTGAACCGTTCCCTGCGTCATATTTCTTCCTTCCCACCCGTTTTCCTTCAAAAATGTTGAGCAATCTTGGGGACCGACAAACAGAGCAGCCAAGGAATGTGGAAGATAACATGTACCCTCCTTGGCACAGGTATGCAAGCAGTGTTGTGGTCTCATTGGGAAATGGCTCCTCTCGAATATTGCGCCATGTGTATTTAGCCCTGCCTGTTTGGGGGTGTCTGTAGGGGTGTCTGTACGCTTACCTGTCCCCGCCTCTTCCCCTTCATATTTCTCCTCCCTACGCTTACCTCCCCTCCCCGCCTCTCCCAGCCCCCCCCCCACCCCCCCCCCCCCCCCCCCCCCCCCCCCCCCCCCCCCCCCCCCCTTCTAAAATGTTTCAAAGATATATGGACGTGTTGTAACTCTCTCTCTCTCTGTGCGCGTGTGTGCGTGAGCGCGCGCAAGCTTGTGTGCGTGCGTGCGTGCGTTATGTGCGTGCGTGCGTGATCTATATATATTTCCCTTAATTAAATTCCGATGTAGTAATCACAAACTCATGATTGAAGTAGGAAGAAGACTTGGTCTTGCCCGCGAGGAGGACGCTTTTGTAAAGATTGTAAACAAGATGTTGGACACGAATTTCATTTCATTATGGAATGCCCAAAGTATGAAGAGTTACGAGTACGTTTTGTTCCCAGAAAATATACGAGTGTGAAATCTGTTTACAACCTGTGCAGACTACTCTCGGCTGGCAAGAATGTTCTGTAAAGTTGAGTAAATATTTAAATTCAGCAAATGGTGTAAGTTTATGATGAACAACCTGCTCTATGTTTTAGTGATTATGCCATTACGCCTTTAATACACATAAAACGCTTCCTGCATTTTGCTTAGTCATTTTGTGTCATGTTGAAGTGGATTACATTGTTTTTTCTTTTGTTTTATGTCCTCCATACCCCCAAAGGGGTGACAGGATAATTAAATCTTGAATCTTGTGTGTGTGTGTGTGTGTGTGTGTGTGTGTGTGTGTGTGTGTGTGTGTGTGTGTGTGAGAGACAATATTATGTTTTGCTGCTACTTGATAGATAATTTGACGTGGAGTATGCTTTGCCGCCGCACCTAAACAAGTGTATGTATACGAGAGAGAGAGAGAGAGAGAGAGAGAGAGAGAGAGAGAGAGAGAGAGAGAGAGAGAGAGAGAGAGAGAGAGAGAGAGAGACAGACAGACAGACAGACGGACAGAGAGAGAGAGAGAGAGAGAGGAGAGAGAGGAGAGGGAGTTAGTTCTTCTGGTACATGCCAGATCTGCACGAAGGACTACCTCTGGCAGAATATGTAGCGGCATTGTGCAGGTAGCGGCATTGTGCAGGTAACGGCATTGTGCAGGTAGCGGCATTGTGCAGGTAAGGGCATTGTGCAACTAGCGCCATTGTGCAGGTAACGGCATTGTGCAGGTAACAGCATTGTGCAGGTAAGGGCATTGTGCAGGTAGCGGCATTGTGCAGGTAACGGCATTGTGCAGGTACGGGCATTGTGCAGGTAGCGGCATTGTGCAGGTAGCGGCATTGTGCAGGTAGCGGCATTGTGCAGGTACGGGCATTGTGCAGGTAGCGGCACTGTGCAGGTAGCGGCATTGTGCAGGTAACGGCATTGTGCAGGTAACGGCACTGTGCAGGTAGCGGCACTGTGCAGGTAGCAGCATTACGCAGGTATAGGCACTGTGCAGGTAAGGGGCATTGTGCAGGTTCGGGCATTGTGCAGGTAGCGGCATTGTGCAGTTATGGGCATTGTGCAGGTACGGGCATTGTGCAGGTAGCGGCATTGTGCAGGTAACGGCATTGTGCAGTTATGGGCATTGTGCAGGTAAAGGCATTGTGCAGGTAAGGGCATTGTGCAGGTACGGGCATTGTGCAGGTAAAGGCATTGTGCAGGTAAAGGCATTGTGCAGGTAACTGTGCAGGTAACGGCATAGTAACAGGATTGTGCAAATCAAGGATGGGCTCATCATCGCACGCGTGCGAGTGTGCACATGTGTGTGTGTGTGTGTGTGTGTGTGTGTGTGTGTGTGTGTGTGTGTGTGTGTGTGTGTGCGTGTGTGTGTGTGTGTGCGCACGCGCGCGCGTGCTCACGTGTGTGCATGAGTATGTGTGCGTCAAGTCAAGTGTGCGTGCGTGCGTGTGTGTGCGTCAAGTCTGACTATCAGATGTTCAGAGCAGACATTAACCTTCTTCATCAGTGTCTATTTTCACATGCAACTTTTGACATGTCTTTTTGCTCATCGTTTGATTAGTGTTGCTACATTTTTGCTGTTTCTGAATGTCAAAGGGGTGGGCGACTCTCTCATCACAACTAAGCTTTTGTCTGCATCGAGAAGAGTTTTTAAAACGTTTACTTTATTGATTATTCCACATGATTTGCGGAACACACCTATTTTGTTTGTCGATTTCCTTGTCAGGGCACGGCGAAAGTCATTTAATGATTTGTTTATGTATGTGTGTACTTATTTGCTTATGTACTCATTTTATCACTTTTTTTTTTTTACTTCTTTCTTTCTTAATTTCTTACTTACTTATTCATTTATCTGTTTGTTCAGTTTGTTGTTTATTTCTCTGTGGTTACAGCTCTGAAAGGGCCCCTGTGTTGTCTGTTCTAAAATACTGAAACTGACACTGACTTTCCCATTCCCCCCTCACACACACACACACA
>JADBJO010003561.1:167500-185000 GCA_016801955.1 Conus betulinus | reverse complement strand
ACACACACACACACACACACACACACACACGCACGCGCCAGGGCAAAATAACGCCTCTTTCCGTTGCAAATAGAGTTACCTTTTCTCAGTTTATGGGTCAAGACCATTAAGCATTAGGTAAACAAATGTCACATCAGGCTCAAGACACGTAGGTCTCAATCGATCGATGATGATATGATTTTGTGAAGTGGAACTGTGTGCAACACTATGTCTAGTGTACAAGCGCACCGCTTAACAGATTAATTAAGCGTTTGTTGTTGTTGTTGTTGTTGTTGTTGTTGTTGTTTTTCGCTCTCTCTGCTTGAACTCTTAAAGCTGACATTACGGGGAAAATAGACCTGTTCCGGGGGGGGGGGGGGGGGGGGGGGGGGGGGGGGGATCAGGGGAAGATAACACACTTCTTTCCATTACAGATGGAGTACCTTTTCTCAATTTCTATGGCCAAGGCAATAGATCTTAACTGTCAACTTTTTTTTTTTTTTTTTAAACTTTATTTCAACAACTTGAGCTTACAGGTGCACAAAAAGAGGACAATGCACAAAATTGATACATCGACAGAATTTCTGTAAGTCTAGCCCATAAACATTGGTTACACGAAACAAAACGAAAGAAAAAAAAATGACGAAAGCATTGAAGGAAAAAAAAAAAACCCCACCAAACATTAAGTAAAATACAGCATTGACTGAAATTTTTTTTTTTTTCATGTGAACAAGCATGTTCTCTCTCTCTCTCTCTCTCTCTCTCTCTCTCTCTCTCTCTCTCTCTCTCTCTCTCTCTGGGTGACAAACAAACAGACCCCACCATCACAAGACAACACAACGCGTTTCGACCTCTTAGGGTTCCTTCCTGGTGAAATAAAGACGGACAAAATAACGAAAATGCACTAGCTTTGATCGCTTCAGATTGCTTCTGAGTTCAGCGCAAGGAAGGCGCCTTCCTTGCGCTGAACTCAGAAGCAATCTGAAGCGATCAAAGCTAAGTGCATTTTCGTTATTTTGTCCGTCTTTATTTCACCTGAGGAAGATGAAATCTGAAAACTGTGAAGGTTGACATTTGGTATTTTCCATATATCCTTTTGACAAAAAATTACGCAGGGAATGATGTTTTCAGTAAGTGTCTCCTGTTTTCTTCCTCCTGCTGGGAAATCATTTTTGTTTGCACTCATAAACTGGTTTACTTCTGAAAATAAGAAAAGAAAAAAAAAAAAAAAAAGTGATAAAAAGTGTCCTGCCGATAGCTACGTCTCTCTCCAATGTTATAACAAACTCCGCTCTGTTTCTCTCTCTCTCTCTCTCTCTCTCTCTCTCTCTCTCTCTCTCTCTCTCTCTCTCTCTCTCTCTTTTTAATGGTACCGATCCAGGCCTGAGGACGGATCCAAGATCCGTTCGGTTTTAGGACACGTCTTCCTGCCAAGCAGAAGACGTGACTAATTTTTGGTGCCAGGTAAAAGCAACGATGGGTGGATATGATGAGAACGAATTCAGTAGAGTCCGTAACCTTCCTCTGATTGAGCGGGGCCGTTGGAATTTACCTGGAGAACGGTATCTTGTATCAGGCTGACTGGGGTCCCGATGTCATCCCGAATCGCCTATTCCTAGCTGGCCTATTTCCCGATTTAATATACCTATACCTGAATTGGTGATACCGCTTCCCCTGTTCCCGATAAGTCGTCAGGTGCTCGTTATTAGATAAAAAAAAGTAAATGGGGATTAAAAAAAAAAAGCTTCTTATCAAACTCCTCGCACGCACGTACGCACACACGCACATGCATCCTTCGCCTGAAGGCATGCAGCCTCGTATATTTGGTTTACGTTATGTCTGTGTGTGGCTACACTGCGTGGCGACACAATACTGTTAAAACATAACAAAATATATTGAGAGCATGGCGATGAACCCAGACATATGTCTTTTTCATTATTAAATAGATAAAGATAAAAACAATAAGAGCCTGCACGATAACAACGTGCATGCTCGCACGCGCTTGCGTGTACACACACACACACACGCGCGCGCACACACACACACACACACACACACACACACACACACACACACACACACACACACACACACACGCACGCACGCAAAGTTTTGAGACCAATCTACGCATGATTTGAAGCTGATGGATAAATGAATTAACAACAAAGATGAGACAATTGAAGAAGAGGGTCTCGTGGCTACGACTCAGCGGATGTCTCATTGTGTGTGTGTGTGTGTGTGTGTGTGTGTGTGTGTGTGTGTGTGTGTGTGTGTGTAGTGGATGTACACGTGTGTGTATGATGTGTGGGCATGGACCCATGTGTGTGCGTGGGAGCATGTGTGTGTGTGTGTGTGTGTGTGTGTGTGTGTGTGTGTGTGTGTGTGTGTGTGTAATTTGTGGGTTTGTGTGAGCACACGTATCTGCACACGTATCTGCACACACACACAAACACACACACACACACACAAACACACACACACACACACACACACACACACACACACACACACACACACACACAGAGAGAGAGAGAGAGAGAGAGAGAGAGAGAGAGAGAGAGAAACAACCGCCTTCTGCTCCATCACATCCGACCAGCGACAGCCCCCATGAATTTGCCAAACGACTGGTGACCCCGACAGAACCAAACCAAGGCCATAGACTTTTTTTTGTTTTGTTTTTAATCCCGATCGATGAGGATGGAGATGATGGAGATACGGATTTCCATTCCGGTCTGAGACCGCATGACAGAGCTGTACTGTGCGCTTCCTTTCAAAATCATATTCCGGCGTCAACTAGGCCCAAGAGATAGAGACACCTGCAGTGTTGGTCAGGATATGTTAGCAGTACTCTCAAGAGATACGCATCCACCAAGTGGACGAAACTCGACTTTGTGATTTCAGTCTACCCAACTGAGCCCGTAGCAAGTTCTGGGTGAAAGCCGGCCCGGACAGGAAAATCCCAAATACTGATGGAATCGAACCCAGAACCTCCTAGCCGGGAGTCTGTTACGCTGGCCAGTTCGCCACGGGCTGGTTTACTTCGTCTTTGTCACCTTCTCTTGTCTTCCCTTTTTCCCTTCTCCTATCTCCATTTCTGTTACGCCTTTTTTTTCATAGTGACCTTGGAATCCACTTGGAATCCCCCCCCCCCCCCCCCCCCCCCCCACACACACACACACACACTTTTTTGTTTTTTTTAATGTCCCTGTCTTAAGAAGACCAACAGGTCGAAGCCCGTTACCACAGTGTTTGTTGGCGTCAATCATGACGGCACTATTCGCTGTTTACGTTCACGGTTTCGACTTCCGCTTGTCGTCATTATACCTTGACTCTTAATGCCTCAAAGCACACACCTGAAGCAAAAAAGAAAGAAAGCAACAACAACAACAACAACAAAAAAAAAAAGCCAACAACAACAAAAGAACACAAAAACAAAAACAAACACAAAAACAAGCAAGCAAAAAGTATAGGGGCGGGGAGGTGGGGGGGGTGGGGAGGTGGGGGGGTGGGGGGGGGGAGGTGGGGGGGTGGGGGGGGGGGGGTTGGGGGGGGGGGGGAGAAAAAAAACCGTCGTGGCCTTATCGCAAAACCTGACATCAGCAATGCACGGAGTAGCAATTTTCGAGGTCACTACCCCTCCACCTCGTTCCCCCGCCTACCCCGTCCCTAATCCCTCCACGACCCTCCCCTCCCCTCCCTCCCAACGCACACACACACACACACACACACACACACACACACACAGACACACACACACACACACACACACACACAGACAGACAGACAGACAGACACACACACACACACACACACACACACACACACCTTTGTCCCCTTTCCACAAGCTCCTCCTCCTCCTCCTTCCATTCTGTGAGGGTCCTCTTCTGGAAGTTGAGAAGAATCACAGTCTTTTTATGCAATGGTCTAATACCCAGAATGAAAAAAAAGTGTTTGCGTGTGTGTGTGTGTGTGTGTGTGTGTGTGTGTGTGTGTGTGTGTGTGCGCGCGTGCGTGCGTGCGTGTGTGCGTGCGTGCGTGCGTGCGTGCGTGCGTGCGTGCGTGTGTGTGTGTGTGTAGGAAGGAATTCTGTTTTACGTCTCGTCACACATATAGGTGATTGCAGACGTCTAAATAACACAGTGTTTACAATTTTAGACTATTATCATAAAAGAAGAGAAGAGGACGATGTGGTTACATAGAACAAAAATAAAGGACAGATGAATTATAGGACAGTAACTATGAAAAATTATAGAAAAATAACTAAAGTAATCTAACTTACGATTATGATTATAAAATGTTCCTTAATGGACTTTCCAAAAGGTGTCTCGTTAATTTAACAAGAGAAATAACTGGCAACGAATCTAAAAAGTCAAACACATTAACATGCCCAGTGTCAGCACTTGGTATAACACCATTCAAAAAGGGTATCGTTAGTTCACAATCAAAAATCACATGTTGAACTGAAAGATCCCCATGACATACACACTTAACAGTCTGGCAATACTTGGTTCGTAGGGAATTACATAAAAGTTTAAAAGCCAGGCTTGAAACCGGTCGGCTAATCGACACAAATTTTGACAGAGTTTGCTGACGAGGTTTTGATGAGGAACTGTATTGACTCCAGAAATCCCTTTCGATGATATGACTAATTTCCTTGTGTGACAAAGGACAGTCAACCTTAATACTACCTAATATATTCTTTGCTCCCCTTTTTGCTGCTCTATCTGCTTGATCGTTAAAAATGAAGGAGGTGTGCGATGGGACCCACGAAAATACAACATTAGTACCTTTCATGTAAAGACAGTGCAACATGTACTTAATCTCAAATAATAATTCCTCTCTCTCTGTGTATTTTCAAAACAATGCAAACTTTTTAATACTGACTGTGAATCAACACAAAACAGGATATTAAATATTGAGACTGGCAAGGAAATTAAATAATTTAATGCCATCAGGACAGCAACAAGTTCAGCTGTAAATATGGAATGACCCTTACCTAAATATGATTTTTCAGCCTTGTAATCTGGAATTACAAAGCCAGATCCCGCACTACCATCATCAAGAACTGAGCCGTCAGTGGATACTTTCAAATAGTTAGTAAACTTTTCTTCCATGTCAATTTTGACAGATGCTGCTAACACATGCGGCGACAACGCTTTATTTAGATCAGAAGAAAAAATGTCAACTTTTACTTCCGTTAGTTCCCAAGGGGGTACCGGGCGGAACCAGTACGCGAGGCGCTACCTCGTGTGGGTAATCATGTGTGTGTGTGTGTGTGTGTGTGTGTGTGTGCGGGCGCATGTGCGTGCATGCGCGCGCGAGCGCGCGCGCGCGCGCGCGCGCGCGCGCGTGTGTGTGTGTGTGTGTGTTATGTGTCTCTCTGTGTGTGTGAGAGAGAGAGAATGTCTGAATATAGAAGTGTGTGTGTGTGTGTGTGTGTGTGTGTGTGTGTGTGTGTGTGTGTGTGTGTGAGAGAGAGAGAGAGAGAGAGAGAGAGAGAGAGAGAGAGAGAGAGGTCTATAAATTAACGTGGGGAGGCAGGAGAAACGGGGAAACGGGGGGGGGGGGGGGGGGGGGGGGGGGGGGGGGGGGGATGTGGGCATGGCATGCCGACTTGTCGTAACGATCATACTGTTCTACTTCTGCTCTCGTTGACTTGTGTCCAGGACGGGGGAAATCGTGATGGTATTGCTTAAGTGCACTAAGCTGATGCATTGTTAGTCAGGCTCAACACACCAAGCTTATCTCTGCACTCATACACGCATACGCACAGTCATGCGCCCACCAACCATTCACCTCTCTCTGGGAATGGGATGTCACGCATTCGTTTCTCTCCTAACACGACTGAGCACAAGCAATACAATTTCCATGCTACTTATAATCAAACGTGAAGAATCCAATCACATAAAAAATGAATCATCAAAACATAAACGATCGATACTTCCTAATCCCAGTGTTGCGTGAAATCTGGGAACGTGAAGGCTTCCCAGATATCACAGAGATTTTTTTTGGGAACGCGTTCCCAAAAATGTACTGTGATATCTGGAAAGGCCCGTGATATCTGGGAACGTGGTCTTTCAGAGCTCAGAAGGGCAGAAAGAAGACGAAAAAAAGAATGGATTTTCGAGACAAGGTAGGAAACAATTTATTTAGGTGCAATAGAGATCTTTGGCCTTCTTGTCACTTTTTTTTTTCTCCATTAATTTCTTGGCATGATTTTCACAAAGTACACAGATTTCACACCAGTTCCCAGATTTCATGATTGGAAGTTCAGGAAATCTGGGAACGCCTTCCCAGATATCACGGTTCCCAGGTGTTATACGACACCGGGTTATAATAAAATCACGGACTAAGGAGGTTACACAGACCCGTCCGTAAAGACAAATCGTGATGATTTCGACAGAGTAGTGTCCCTTAGACTTGGGTGGTCAAACCGCATGGCTACGAAAATAAAGAACGGCGGACATCATTGTGCAGCAATAAACTGCACGAATTCCTTATGGAAAAAAGACTGCAGACAAAAAAATCTATTTACTGATTTCCGAAAGACCAAGCAATGTATAGATATGTTCAACATGGGAATTAGTAGATTTATACACGCATAGACCATATCTGTTTCTTAGCAAATTAAAGTTTCGTTAAAGTCTACCTTTTCTGATTTAGATCTGAATATATGAAATCAGCTTTTGTGTACGCATAGTAACACAAATGCGAAAATGCTTAAGTGTGCACACACAAAATTACATGTGTGCATGCATATGTATGCACAGGATATGGGCGAGGGGGTGAGTGAATGGGTGAACAAATTGGAAAGGAGAAAGAAGCACTATATAGATGGATCTGTTCACAAATAGGCTAGGTCCAACGACACTGACATAAACATACGCGTACGTCTGAGCGCATATCAATATATAATGTATGTATGTGCATGTGCGCGCGCGCGCGCGCATGTGTGTGTGTGTGTGTGTTTGTCTGCCCATATGTGTGTGCCTCTATGTGTGTGTGTGTGTGTGTGTGTGTGTGTGTGTGTACGCGCGCGCGCGCGCGCGCGCGTGTGTGTGTGTGTGTGTGTATGTGTGTGTGTGTGTGTGTGTGTGTGCCTCTTTGTGTGTGTGTGCATATCTGCCTCTGTGTGTGTGTGTGTGTGTGTGTGTGTGTGTGTGTGTGTGAGGGGGCGGGGGCGGTTGTCTGCCTCTGTGTGTGTGTGTGTGTGTGTGTGTGTGTGTGTGTGTGTGTGATAGAGAGAGAGAGAGCGTATGTGTGTGCGTATGCGTTTGTATGTCTGTGTGTTTGTCTGCCCGTGTGTGTGTGTGTGTGTGTGTGTGTGTGTGTGTGTGTGTGTGTGTGTGTGCCTCTGTGTGTGTTGGCCTGTGTGTGTGTGTGTGTGTGTGTGTGTGTGTGTGTGTGTGTGAGCGAGCGTGTGTGTGTGTGCGCGCGTGTTTGTACGCTCGTGTGTTTGTCTGCACGAATGTGTGTGTGCGTGTGTGTGTGTGTGTTTGTCAGTGTGCGTGCATAATTGTGTGGTGGTTGTTATGCAATCACACACATCACATGCGCACACACGCACACACACACTTGCACACACACACACGCGCGCGCGCGCGCACACACACACACACACACACATACACGTCTGTGAATTTGTGCAAGTAGGTCTTCTGCAACATGCACAATGGGAGCGAATTGTCAGCAGGGCGGGTTGTCAGGGGTAAATGTCCAGAAGTGAATTGTCTACAATGGGCGGATTGCCTGGGGTGAACTGTCTTGGGGTGAACTGTCCTGGGGTGAACTGTCTTGGGGTGAACTGTCCTGGGGTGAACTGTCCTGCTCCAAAACCGTGCCGGCAATTGTGCATACATGTCTGCGCATGCACATGTGTGTATGTGTGGGTGTACCTTTGTGTATTTGTGCACTTGCATGCACATGTGTGTGAAACACGTGTAACTGTGTGCACGCATCTGTATGTGCACGTGTGTGCGCATATGCATGTGTGTGTGTGTGTGTGTGTGTGTGTGTGTGTGTGTGTGTGTGTGTGTGCGCGCGCACTCATGTGTGTATCTATTTGTGTGCATAACATGCATGCATGCATGCATGTGTGTATATGCGTGCGTACACATGTGTGTGAACGTTTTTTGCTAGTGTGTGTGCATGAGCTTCAGTGTGTGTGCGCGCACATGTGTGAATGCTATGCATGTGGTTAAAATGAGTGGAGTTTGTATGTGTGTTTCATTTGTGTACGTTCGTGTGTGCGTGCGTGTGTGTGCATGCGTACGTGCGTGTGTGTGTATTTATGTACATGCATGCATGTGTATGAGTTGTATGTGAATGTGTCTGTGTGTTTTTTTAACCTGAAA
The DNA here is from genome assembly GCA_016801955.1 of Conus betulinus. Lineage (NCBI taxonomy): Eukaryota > Metazoa > Mollusca > Gastropoda > Neogastropoda > Conidae > Conus > Conus betulinus. Next base: position 176,667 of record JADBJO010003561.1, on the reverse strand, counting down.
TATGCAACCCTGAATGCAACAGCAAATACTGAACCTGAATACTTTGACCACCCAGAGCAAAGGGAAGTAATCCAAATTTTGGCTTGTAACAATAAAGTAAGGGAAAGAAGGCAGTGAACTATCTGTATATACTTAATCTGTGATAAAAATGGCTTCTCACCTGGCCAGGTTTTCACACACACAACCACACCACCACACCACAGTTCTTGAACATGTCTCTTCAAGTTTTCTTCAGCACTGCTTGATGGTGACGCCCTTGGCTGACTGGCTCCAGGTTTCAGGGCTGGGTCTTTGTAGTCGTCTCTGGGATCTCGACGTAGAACTCTCCTTCTTCGTCTCCTTCACCCCACCTCTGGGTTCAAATTCAGTTTGTCTCTCTTCGCCCACCTCTGGGCTTCAAATTTCAGTCTTTTCTCTTTCAGCTTGTCTTTTACCCTAAGACCGTGCTGTCACTTCTGTCTCCCAGACCACGTATCTCTCGATCCTACTCTGTCCTGCTCACTCTCCTCTCCTCTCTCTCCTCTGTCCTTCTCTCTCTCGTGGTGTTATTCTCCTCTCCCGTCACGTTGTTCCCCCTCAGTTTATATAGGGATGGACACAAAGGATTTCCCTTCGGGCCGTGCCTTTGTCCTTGCTGCTTCTCCACTACCTTGTTCACAAGAACCCTGAATTCCCCTTTCGCTACATTCTTCCACACATCAGCATTTACACACATCCCTACCGAACTGATTAGCAAACAACCACTTGGCACCCAGATGGACATCGAAAATTCCCGCCGACTTCGGGGGCCACTTACACAGTAATGATCCTGGAGAAAAGCTACGACAACAACGTCCACGCGCATTCAACTGGCCTGACAACAGCGCCAACACAGTGCCCCACGGCAATACCATCTGAACGAGCCCACGACTCCTGCTCTTCAAGGACTGTTTACAAAGCAACCTCAGCTGAGTATTTAGACGCACTCGAAGTCCTAGTGGTTACATTCCTTCCCTCTTGCTATCGGGAAGGTTCGACTCGCGAGGGTCCTAACTACGTTAGGTGCCATCTGTCACCTGATCACTTCGTCCTCCTTGACACCGTTCGACTGTGTGTGCTAGGTAAGGCGTACAGCCAATGGGTCTATTACCTATTTCTTTTGGAGATTTATGTGTATGACCGTTTTTTTCCCTCCTTCCTCTAAATGCTGAAGGCCTTTTGTGAGAGGTTTCACGCCCTTGGCAATTTGTTTTCACAGACACCGTTCCCCCTTCACCTCACCCCCCTTCATCACCCTCGCTATCCTCTGTGTCCTTCACCTGGAAATGTCTGCAACGGAGAGCAGCATCCCCGCCAGGAAAAGACGTTTCCGACCAGAGTGCTTCCCGGAATGGCGTCATTTCCGAGCGACCAGGAGATCTTCCGCGTGAGCAGCAGCCTGGACGGGGGTATGGGCTCTGTGGTCTACCCGAGTCTTCCCGTGTACGCCAACGCCACCCTGATGTACAACATCAGATTCATCCGCTATCCTCCACTGATCTTTTATGTGAGGTCGGTGGAAGATGTGCAGAAGGTGAGAGTCAGCCGCATTAACAGCAGCTGTTCTTTTTGTGTTGTGTTTGTTTGTTGTAGCAATGACGTTCTCTTCTGGATAAGACTTGCCAGCGTTTTCGAGTCGTCCGATGTGGGGCTACCTAGCGCTGGGGGTGGGGGTGGGGGTGGGGGGTGGAGGTCGTCTGGCAGTGCGCTTTTTTTTTTTTTTTTTTTTTTTTTGCTAATGCAAGCTGATACTCCTGCAGACACTCCCTGTATAGACAGGCAAGGATTAATCCCAGCTACCCAACAAAGGAAGTGGAGATTTATGTGTATGACCGTTTTTTTTTTAATCCCGCTATTAAGGCAGCCATATTCCATCTTCGGGGAAGGTGCATGCGATGTGTAACGTGTCATCCATGACAACGGCCAAACTGGCCTTCTCTTCCGAAAGTTGGTGATGGGAGTTTACGTGTGTGCAAGATGTTATGCGTGCGTTCACACACAGAACCTCGGTTTATAGTCTCTTTCGATGGACTGTATAGGAAATGGAGTCAGAACCAATGTGTTAACTCCGAGGGAAAAATCCCCCTGTACCTGAGCGCACGCATAATTGTGACGGACGTGGTTGTGTCCTCACTGCTCTTTTTAAGTGTGTGTGTGTGTAGGGAACATGTTCCACACGAAACATTGTTTTTACGTCATTAATGATTACGTCATAACTCATTTTTTGTCGTCACGGGAAAAAAAAACCCCAACGTTTTGGCAATCTGTCTTTGCCTGCAGAGGAAAACAAAACACTGGTCATGCGCACCGACACAAATTAACGTATCAGCAGACGACAATATAAAGAGTTTGGATGAAGCGGTGCGAAAAAGTTGGCTGGTCTTCCTGGTGATACTCTAAAAAAAAAAAAAAAGTGTATGGATGCGATCGCTAGAGTGGCTAGAGTGCGTACGTTTTTTTTTTTTTTTTTTTTTTTTTTTTTTTTTTTTTTTTTGCACGGTCATGATAATTTTCATCACACTTTGTTTCAACTCTCACTTTGAATTAGAGGGTGTAAAAAGGCGAAGATTGCATCTTGACCTACCCCAAGGCTGTTTATAGCGGAGCTTATCACATTTGAGTCACAGTTGACAGTTAAGTGTCTCTACACAGGCGACAGACCTGGAGGAAGCTGGTGAACTGTTCTCCAGTGTGCTGCCCCAATGACTGCCCACAGAGGTAAGGGAGAAGAAGAAGGAAGAGGAAGGAAAGAAAACAAGAAAAAAAAAAAAAGACAAGAGAAGAAAGAAGAAGAAAAAAGAGAAGGAAGAAGAACAAAAAAACTGAGATGAACAAGAACAAGAAGACCAGAGAAGAAGAGGAGGAGGAGAAGAAGAAGAGGAGGAGAAAGAAGAAGAAAGAAAGAAAGAAGAATCTTTAAAGGGGTTGAGAATTAGGCTCATTGAAGGCCTTTTAACAATTCTGCCCCAATAACAACTACACATTAAAAAAGTAAGGTAGCATCGAATTTACAAAATAACATCAATAGAAGAAGAAGAAGAAGAAGAAGAAGAAGAAGAAAAGGAGAGAAGGGAGAAGACTGTCAGTATGCACGGTGATCGAACATGTCCGTACGGGTTCCTGTTATACACACAAAAATATATTTCACTTATGAGCGTGCATTGGCACCTTGCGCTCACAACTGTAAGCGAAATCTGTCAGCAATCTGTCTCCTCCACCCATCATCCTCCCTCTCTGCAGGTGGTCAAATTCGCCAGAGAGTACAACCTTTCACCCCCATGGCCAACCCATCATCCCCTCTCTCTCTGTCTGCAGGTGGTCAAGTTTGACAGAGACTATAACCTGTCACCCCCACGGCCATCCATCATCCTCTCTGTCTGCAGGTGGTCAAGCTCGCCAGAGAGTACAACCTTTCACACCCACGGCCATCCATCATCCTCTCTCTCTCTCTGCAGCAGGTGGTCAAGTTTGACAGAGACTACAACCTGTCATCCCCATGGCCATCCATCATCCTCTCTGCCCTGCAGGTGGTCAAGTTCGCCAGAGACAACAACATGTCACCCCCACCCATCATCCCCTCTCTCTCTCTCTGCAGGTGGTCAAGTTCGCCAGCGACTACAACCAGTCACTCCCACCCATCATCCTATCTCTCTCTGTGCAGGTGGTCAAGTTCGCCAGAGACTACAATCTGATGGTCAGCGTCAGGTCCTCGGGTCACTCCTTCATTGGCCGCTCCACGCATCACGGCAGCGTGGTCATCAACCTCCTGCTGATGAAGGGCAAGCAGCAGTTCCATCTGGAGTCCACGCGCGGGCCGGCCGCGAGAGGTGACGGTGGAGAGTGGCAACTCCTGCTGGAGGTGTACCAGGCCGTGGACCAGCAGGTCACCACCGAGGAGGGCAAGACCCATCCGAGAGTCATCGTGGGAGGCAGCGCTCACACTGTGGGCATGGGAGGGTACACGCAGGGTGGGGGCACTCCCCCATCTGCCGCAAGTTGGGGATGGCAGTGGACAACCTTGTGGAGGCCACTATTGTGCTGGGTAAGGGAGAGTGTGTGTGTGCATGAGCGTGTGTGTTTGTGTGTTTGTGTGTATGTGCGTGTGTGTGTGTGTTGTGTGTGTGTGTGTGTGTGTGTGTGTGTGTGTGTGTGTGTGTGTGTGTGTGTGTGAGAGAGAGAGAGAGAGAGACAGAGAGAGAGAGAGACAGAGAGAGAGAGAGATTCAAACTTTCATTGTCCTGAAAATCGCAAGAATCCATCATAGAGTGTGTGCGCGTATTGTAAACCCTTCACTACAGAAGCGACTGAATCTTAAATTTCCACGTTAATAACCCTTCTTTTTTGAAAGCAAACATGATTGGCTCTTCGCCCACGCGTGCTTTATTAACCTTTACTTTTCGATGAAAACACAGTTGGCTCCTTGATCTGAGCAAACGTTGCTCTTTAATCTTCAATACAGAAACTCTAACCTTTTATCTGTTGTTTAAAACATCTGACCGACAAAAGTGGCTTTTCCACAGGACTCCGTGGCGAAGAGGTTGGCGTCGCGAACCCCGGCTGTGAGGTCGTAGGATCAATTTCCATGAGAGCCATGTGGGATTTTTTCTGCCCCGACCGGCTCCTACCAGAGTTGAGTTTGCTACGGGCTTATTTGGGGGAGACTGGGACCACACATTCGAGTTTCATCCACTAAGTGGATACGTCTCTGATAGAGTTGCTCAAATTTTCCTGACCAATACTGAAGAAGTCAGTTTCTCTCGCGGTTTGGTTTAGGCTGGGATATATTATGAAAGTAAGCGTAAAAGTACAGCCCTGTCATGCAGTCACAAACTGGAATGGAAATTCGTAGCATCATCTTCATCATCCTCATTTTCATAGATCAGCATAGAAAGGTATCAAATTCTGTGGTACTTCATACTCTGCTCTCAGTTTCGATGTCCTGTCCACGTCTGTGGCCTTGGTTTGGTTCCGTCGGGGTCACCGGTATCGGTGAGTCCATAGGGGGTTGTCGTGGTGGCGCCCTTCGGAGGGAGAGCTCACTCACGCCGGCTCCGCGACTGAACACCTACTGTCGTCAGTAGGGGACTTTGTAGGTGATGTTCTGCGTGTGTTGCATCAGTATAGGCGCCACTGAACACCACAGAAGTGACTCGGCAGCAGTGCAGTGTCTCATTCGGTGGGGTGCCTCTTGAAGGCTTGACATTGCTGCTCCCTGTGGATTGCCAGTGCAGGGGCTGCGGCAGGAACCGTCCAGAATGTGGCTGTGAACGGGGACAGGGGTGGAGGGCGGAGTGGTGGTGGTGGTGGGGAATAAGCGGCGTGGGTGCAATGCCACTGGGGTGGCGCAGAAGATGGGACAGCAACAAGAAAAAAAAAGTTTTTTTTTCGATTCGTGCGTAACTTATGGAGTCTGTCATTGGTGTGATCAGCGGACGGGAGGAAGGCGGTGGTGAACGCTGAGGGCACCACCATCACGGACCTGGAGGGCAACGAAGAGACCCTGGAGGACACGTCGCTCTTCTGGGCCATCCGGGGAGGGGGAGGAGGCACGTGGGGCGTGGTGACCCACTTCACCTTCAAGCTGCACTTTGCCCCGGAACGGATTCGGCGGGTGCACATCAGCTGGGCACTGATGTATCAGGGTAAGTTAGAGAGAGAGAGAGAGAGAGAGAGAGAGAGAGAGAGAGAGAGAGAATCTTTTGATGTACACGTCAAAACATTGCATCTAGTCGACGATACAGACAATATGAACATTAGGAGCAAACAAAAAGTCTGCTCAGACTGCCACTGCCATAGGAGCGGAGGGACACATCACGCATGCACCGTGTTTCAAATCGAAGGGCTGGTGGGCAAGCGTACACCTCAACCATCGTCAAACAACACGTTAATGTGCTGTTAGAATCATTTGGGCTATCTTAAAAATGCGTTATATCCGCGTACAGCGAACGCGTCACTGGTCGTGACAGAAAATGACAGATCCATTGCCAGACTGTTTCACACACAGAGACGGACGGCCATGACGGATCCAGGATCCGTTGTTTAATCCGGATCAACACCACGGATCCGTCCCAAAAGTGATTTGTGCTTGTCCCTAGCCACATTCCATTTTTCCTTCAGTTTTTTGTTAACATTGATTTTGTCGTTTTTGCGTTTGCGTAATGTGATACAGAAAGGAAAATAAAATAAAGGGGAAAAAGCAAAGAAAACAGATTTAGGCAAAATTTAAATCAGTGACGGTGACAGGAGCAAGACAGCAAGAGAACAAGTTTGGTTGAAGTGTTGAAGAGAAAATAGTTTCTGACCAGCCGCTGTGGTGAAGTGGTTAGCATAGCGGACTCTCGGCTAGGAGCTCGCGGGTTCGATTCCCATCAGAGTCATGTGGGATTTTTTCTGCTCCGACCGGCTCCTACCGAGACTTGAGTTTGCTGCGGGCTCAGTTGGGGGAAAGACTGGGACCACACAGTCAAGATTCATCCACTTGATGGATGCGTCTCTGAGAGTGTTGCTCAAATTTCATGACCAACACTGCAGGGTGTCTGTATCTCTCAGGCCAGGTTGACGCCAGCATATATCATGAAAGTATGCGTAGAGCACGGCCATGTCATGCAGTCTCAGACCGAAATGGCAATCCGTAGCATCGTCCATTATCATCCTTATTCTCATCGATCAGCATAAAAAAGTCTCAAATTCTGTGGTCCTTCATGCCCTGCTCTCATGATGACCTCAGTTTTGATATCCTCTCCATGTCTGTGACCTTGGTTTGGTTCCGTCGGGGTCACCGGTATCGGCGAGTCCACGGGGGCTGTCGTTGGAGGGAGAGCTCGCTCACGCCGGCTCCACGACTAAGCAATCATTGTTGTCAGTAGGGGGCTTAGTAGGTGGTATCCTGCGTATGTTGGATCAGAACAGGCGCCACTGAACACCACCAAAGTGACTTGGCAGCAGTGCAGTGTCTCTTCTGGTGGGTTGCCTCTTGACGACTTGACATCAGCCGCTTCCTGTGGATTGCTGGAGCCGGGGCTGCAGCGGGGCCGACGGGCTGTGGCTGTGGCTGGGGTGTCAGAGTGAGCGGCGTGGGTGCACTGCCACTGAGGTGGCACAGAAGATGGGACAGCGAAAAAAAAAAAAAAAAAAAAAAAAAAAAAAGAAAAGAAAGAAAGAAAATAGTTTTTCTGTGCAAGTATGAAGAGAGAACACTTTCAGTTTCACTAGAAAGAGAGAACAGTTCGGTGTGAAGAGAAAGTAGTTTCGGTTTCAGTGTGAAGAGAGAATAGTTTCGATTTCAGTGTAAAATGAGTAGTTTCGGTTTTAGTGTGAAAAGAGAACAGTTTTGGTTTCAGTGTGAAGAGAGAACAGTTTTTTTGGGTTTCAGTGTGAAGAGGGAACAGTTTCGATTTCAGTGGAGAGAGAGAGAGAGAGAGAGAGAGAGAGAGAGAGAGAGAGAGAGAGAGAGAGAGAGAGAGAGAGAGGTTTCGGTTTCGGTGTGAAAAGAGAACAGTTTCAGTGTCCGTATTAAGAAAGAACAGCTTTGGTTTCATTGTGAAGAGAGAAAAGTTTCAGTTTCAGTGTGAAGAAAGAAGTTTCAGTGTCAATTTAAAGAAAGAACGGCTTTGGTTTCACTGTGGAGAGAGACCGGTTTCAGTGTCAGTGTAAGGAAAGAACAGCTTTGGTTTCACTGTGGAGAGAGACCGGTTTCAGTGTCAGTGTAAAGAAAGAACAGCTTTGCTTTCAGTGTTGAAAGCGAACAGTTTCAGTGTCAGTACAGTTTCGTATTCAGTGTGAAGAAAGAACAGTTTCAGTTTCAGTGTAAAGAAGAAACAGTTTTGGTTTCTGTGTGGAAAGAGAACAGTTTCGGTGTCATCTGTACTCAGAGTCTAATAAGTTCACACTTGCTGAAATATTTCGGCTGGGCCACAACCGGCCTTCATCAGTCAACTGAAGCAGCAAAGGGAGCTGCTGGCTGGATGCGTCGTGAGTTCGAGTTCACTGCAGCAGAGTTCACATTAGCTGCAGGTTGCGAGTCCGAGTTCACTAGAGGTAAGTTTGAGTTCACCACAGGTCTGAAGATGCTGTCATAGATGGGAGATAACTCAAGTCCCCCATCCCTGTTGAGGCTGGGTCTTCTTGTTTTTATCTGAATGGCCTCCTTCACCTTCCCTTTGAGAAAGTTGGGTTCAGTTCCCAGCAGTATGGTGTTATCCAAGAGATATCATGTTTCTCTCTCAAGCAGCGTTCTTTGAATCCTGATTCAGGCCTGGTCTGATGTTCTTTGAACCGTTTTGTGAAAAGGTCTCTCTGTCTCACCAATATAGTCTTGATCACAATCAGAGCATTAATGTGGTAGATTACTCCACACTGTTTCCCTTTGTCTGTAATGTCTTTAATACGGGTCAGTTGAGATCGGAGAGAATTGGTGGGTTTGTGAAATAAACTGACGCCATGTTGTTGAAATGCCCGGGAAAGCCTCTCTGAAGTGCCCTTCACATAAGGAATTCCTACCCTTATGCTGTACAGTGGCTTTTTGATCTGGTCGGGACATGGGAGATTTTTAAACTTTAATGCTTGTTTTCACGTGGGCTTTTTCTCTTTTGCGGTCTTCTTCTTCTTTCACACCAGAGTATCAGCTCGGTGCAGCAAGGTACGTACAACAGAACGTTTATGCTGTAGAGGATGATGGGAGTTGAAGTTCAGGTATTAAAGTGTAATGACATATTCACACAAACACACACACACACACACACACACACACACACACACACACACACACACACACACACACACACACACACACACACACACACACACACACACACACACACACACACACACACACACACACACACACACACACACACACACACACATGCGTGCGCGCACACTCACACACACACACACACATCGTCTATTACTTTTAGTGGGAAGACATTAAACTGAAGAACAACACACACACACACACACAAATTTAGGCACATTACTTCGCTGTCTTATGGGATAAAGCTTAATGCCTTCAAAACAAAATTCAGCAAAAATGTTAAATGTCTGTGCGGTGAACAAATTTCAGACCAACACATTCTTCTGGAATGCCAGAGATTGAGACCTGTTTTACCGGCTATTTCTGAAAGTTCTCTTGACAGTATCCTTGAGAATTT
>JADBJO010003561.1:157500-162500 GCA_016801955.1 Conus betulinus | reverse complement strand
CTGTGAATCCTTACTTCCGGTCCGGGTTGCTGTCCATGTCTTGCACCGTGAGCTGGTCTGATGCCGTTCATCAGGACGACTTCTACATCGACAAGGCTTTAGAGGTGACTGGCCCGTGCTGGAATCTGGCTTTGAGGGGGAGGGGGAGAGAGAGAGAGAGAGATCGGCAGAGAGAGAGACAGACAGAGATAGATAGAGAGAGAGAGAGAGAGAGAGACAGACAGACAGACAAGAGAAAGAGATTCAGATTTCATATCCAGATTCAGATTCAGACATTTTATTCATATATAGACTTTTGCCCCTTATGAAGGTGTGTACCTGGTAACAACAGAAAAAAAAAAAAAAAAAAAGTAAATTGTAGAGTAGGTGTGAATGCTCAGCATTGTTTCTTCTATAGCATAACTGTGTCTCTAAAGTCCAAACGCTTTTCATAGAAATGAGCAGCAATTTGGAACAACGTTTGTAGAGACAGACGACATTAACGTGCACAGTTTGAATGAAGAGGGGTCTCGGAAATATTTAGGACTGAAAAAATATTTCACGAATGGTCTGAAGGGCTGGGCAGCAAAGAACAAAATGGATCTCATTTCTCTTGCGATTTTTTTTTCTTTCACACGTAATGGACAACTCAAAATTTGTGGCGCCGCCGAAAGTTCTCTGTAGTGATGACCCGCTAATTCCGATATTCCTAGTCTAAATCTCTTCGTTACAAAATTCTAATATTTCTCCATGTCAAGAGAGAGAGAGAGAGAGAGAGAGAGAGAGAGAGAGAGAGAGAGAGATGCATATTCCTAGTCTAAATCTCTTCGTTACAAAATTCTAATATTTCTCCATGTCAAGAGAGAGAGAGAGAGAGAGAGAGAGAGAGAGAGAGAGACAGAGACAGAGACAGAGAGAGAGAGAGAGAGTGTGTGTGTGTGTGAAATGAGTACGATTGTGTTTTTTTCCCTTTTTCTTTGAGAAGGGAAGAGACGCGGGTTAAGTAAAGGAGACTTCGGACGTGTGCTTTCCAACAACTTTCACCGCACTAATTGTTAGTGGATACCTAAATTCTGTTGAAGAGAAACGATGGGTTGACCTCCTGGGGAGGGTACCGGGTGCAGAATGGCGTTCTGTTCTTCACGGTCCTTGCCCACTCACTGTTGCGAAGGCCGAGACCCGCACCCTGTCACACCCCCTTCTCCTCTTGCCCTTCCGACTCTCAGTCACCGACCGGTCGCTGCCTCACTCCCTCATCCCTAGCCCGCAAACTGACATTGCGTGCATGACGTGACTTGGCTCACAACAAGAGTCGAATCGACAGGTACATTCTGCTGGGCCGGTAATGGTGCCAAGTAGGGTAACCAATCCTTGTTAAAAAAAAACAAAAAAAAAAAAAAAAAAAAAAGAAAACAAACAAAAACAAACCTCCCCTCCCCCCCCCCCCATAATTATAAACATCCCTTCTCTTGAGATCCATACAAGTAAAGGTATCCAGGAGTCCTTGTTAGAAAAAAAAATCTTCTTGCCCCCCCACCCCCTCCCCCGCCTAATTATATGCGTTGCTTCCCTTGAGATCCATATAAGTTAGGTAAACCAGTCCTTGTTAAAAAAAAAAAAACAAAAAACTTTTCCCTCGTGATTATACGCATTGCTTCCCTTGAAATTCATAAAAGTTATGTACCAATACGTGTTAAAGGAGTAGTATCTCCCCCCCCCCCTCCCCCATTCTTTGAGATCGTTAAGTTAGGTAACCAGTACTTGTAAAAAAAAAAATCTTCCCCCCCGTGATTATATATGCATTGCTTCCCTTGAGATCCATAAAAGCTAGGTAACCAGTCCTCGTTTTAAAAAAAAAAGAAAAATCTCCCCTACCCCCGCCCGGTTATTATATATGCATGCTTTCCTTGAGATCCATAAAAGCTAGGTAACCAGTCCTCGTTTTAAAGAAAAAAAAAAATCTCCCCTACCCCCGCCCGGTTATTATATACATTGCTTCCTTGAGATCCATACAAGTTATCTTTTCCCCTGTAGTGATATGCGTTGCGTCCCTTGAGATTCAAACAAGTTTGGTAACCAATACTTGTTAAAATCTCTTCCTCTCCTCCCCCCCCCCCCCCCCCCCCCCCCCCCCCCCCCCCCCCAAATTATATGCAGTCCTTGCCTTGAAATCCATACTAGCTAGGTAACCAATAATTGTTTTAAAAAAATCTTTACCCCGTGATAATATACATTGCTTCTCTTGAAATCCATACAAGTTATGTAAGCAATACTTGCTAGTTAGAAAAAAATCTTTTCACACGTAATTATATGCATTGCTTCCCTTGAGATCCGCACAAGTAAGGTAACCAGTACTTGTTAAAAAAAAAAAAAAAAATTCCCGTAATTATATGCATTACTTCCCTTAAGATCCATACAAGTTAGGTAACTAGTCCTTGTTAAAAAGACCCCCCCCCCCCCTCCCGTGATTATATGCATTGCTTCCCTTCAGATCCATAAAAGTTGGATAACCATTCCTACCCCCCCCCCCCCCCCCCCCCCCCCCCCCCACCCCTTCCCCGTAGTCATATGCACTGCGTCCCTCGAGAACCAAACAAGTCAGGTAACCAATACATGTTAACAAAATCTTTTCGCCCGCAATGATATGCATTGCCGTGGACGTCAGGTAGCCAATGCTTGTTAACATCTTTTTGTCCCCTAACTATAAGCATTGCTTCCCTTGAGATCCGGATCCATTTTTCAGCGCACATACCAGGTTTCTTTTCTGAAAAGGTTCACAAACACTGGGTGTCACACACACACACACACACACACACACACACACACACACACACACACACACTGGATGCCTCTGACCCCAGGGGTGCTTGACCCATGATAATGAAAGAAAGGGGTTGGGGTGGGGGTGGTGAGGACCCATGAACAAACCGACAAGGAACCAAAGAGCAAGGTGCTTTGACAGGAAGCGGGCAGAACGTGAGAACAACACCCTAGGGAGGGAGAGTCTGGCATCAGGTCCTCGCAGGGCAAAGCACCCCCATGCCCGTCTTTAGACCCTGACCTCCTGGCACACCGATTGGGCCCAGCCTGCATCTCGATCATCTTCATTATCTATATCTTTAGGAGCTTTACGTTTATTGTCTGTGCACTTGTTATCTTTATATTATCTTTATCGAGGGTTAAAGAATAGGCTTTACAGTTTTTTTTTTCCATCCTGCCATCACATACAAAAAAAAAATAATATGTATCAGTTACAATAACGCAAAAAAAAAAACAACAACCAAAACCCCCGCAAACCACAGTGTAATGAGAACAATGAAGCAAATGCAGCAAAGAAGGAATGTAAAACAATATACATACGTAGACATAAAAACAAAATATATACATACAGTGTAATGAAAACAATGAAAACATCCAACAACCGTCACAATTAACATTTTCATGACCAGTATACAGCATCGTGACTCCTGGACGCCCCTTTGTTGCGGAAGTACAAAACACACAGGCAAAGACAAGACGCAGAGCGACGTTTGTTTGAACACACAGTAGGACACCACTGACGAGTGAATGGTTGACAAGGTCTTCTTCAGTCTTCAGACGGCACACGACTGCAGGTAGACAGAAGGCAGGAAACAGTAATAGAGGTTGATAGTGTGAGTGGTTTATTCGCATGCATTTTTGGTGTATTCTTTAGTGCAGTCTTTTTTTGTGTGTACTAGTTTCTTTTTGTGTGTGTGTTAAATTTTTTTCTTGACTTTTGTACATGATTACATTTATGTATATGTGCATATACGTATTTCTGATTATATATATATATATATATATATATATATAACTAATAAATTCCAAGGATAACTACCGAGCACCATTCCAGCAACTTACAGAACAGTTTGGTATTGCAATGACTGTAAGAAATATTGAATGATAAACAAAGCTTGCTCGTATGTCTTAGATGGCAGAATTAGGGGGGGGGGGGGGGGGGGGGGGGGGGGGTATAAGCCTTCGTATCTGCAGTCGTAGATAATTCTGCCAAACTGACAGTATGTGTTTTGAGTGGGTGAATGGGGAATAATAAATGCTCCTTAAAATGAACCTTCAACAAGCTTATAGTCTCCGAGAACAGAAGACAATCTCCAATGGGGAGAATGCTCACTAACATATAACTCCTGGTCAGATACCGTATAAAGACAATCTCCAATGGGGAGAATGCTCACTAACATATAACTCTTGGTCAGATATCTCCAATGGGGAGAATGCTCACTAACATATAACTCCTGGTCAGATACCGGTATTTCGAAACCTGATTGTTTCTCCTCAGTGACCGCGGAAAGTGGTAATTTGACTCCTCTGCCTTTTCGATTTTAAAAGAATGCTATACCTGAAAAAGGCTGGTGTGCAATACCGTAGTATGTTTGTTGAGTTTTCAAAAAAACCAACGAAAGGTGCCACCTAAGAAGCAAAAGAAAATCATGAAAGAGCAAAAACAAGCTACATTTTCCTGTGAAAAGTAGAAAATATAAAAAGATAACCTCTTAAGACACAAGTGCTGATGGTCAGTTTTTGGAATGAATCCGCAAGGGACCAAATTACAAAAAACTAATAAATTCCAAGGATAAGTATATATAATAATTCCAAGGATATATATATATATATATATATATATTTGTGTGTGTGTGTGTGTGTGTGTGTGTGTGTTTTGTTTAGAATAACAACTTTGATAGTCTCCTGTCATTGCCTTTCGCCCCATATGTAATTAGAAACCTTGGAACACACTCGAAGCACTAGCTTGTCCCTGTTCAAATGTTAGCATTAACTGCAGCTGCTTGTAGTTGAACATTGTGGAAACAAATTCATTGAAACCAAACATCCTAAATTCATTGAAACCAAAACAATACTCTCCAAGACTGCAAGTCATTTTGTCAGCTGCCATCTAGGGTGTAAATAATAATAAAAGAAAAATTATATGATACGCTCCAGCAGAGAAAAAGGACAAGCGAATCACAAGCGAAAACACGACGTTT
>JADBJO010003561.1:140000-142500 GCA_016801955.1 Conus betulinus | reverse complement strand
CTATTCTGGTAAAACATCGGCCATCATTTGTGACCCATAATGAACATACTACACATTTTCAGAAAGATCGGCCTAGTACTTTCTGAGATTGTCCATAAAGAAGAAAACCGTTAAGGGCCGTTGTAGCCGTTAGTAAGGGCTATAACGGTGAAAGAAAACATTCGGCATCACTGGTGATCCATAATGAACATACCTAGAAATTTTCAGAAAGATCGGCAAAGTACTTTCTGAGATATACCATAAAGAACAAAAACCGTTATGGACCGTTATAGCCGCCAAAAGAAAATATCGGGCATCATCGCTGACTCATAATGAACATTCCTACAAATTTTCAGAAAGATCGGCCAAGTACTTTCTGAGATATTCTATACTTAAGAAAAACTACTATGGGCCGTTATAGACGCTAGTAACGGCTATAACGGTAAAAGAAAACATCGGGCATCATCTGTGATCCATAATGAGCACGCCTACAAATTTTCAGAAAGTTCGGCCGTGTAGTTTTGTCTGGAGCGAGTGGCCGCGGACAGAGACAGACAGACAGACAGACAGACAGCATTTCTTCGTTCGTTCCCATTGTAAAGTACTCCCTGTTCTATAAGAACTGGGAGTACAAAAAAGAAAGGAAGAAAGAAAGAAAGAAAGAAAAAAAAAGAAAGAAAGAAAGAAAAAAGAACAAGAATTTTGCATTTATCCCAGCGTCACAAGCCATCAGTCATCACAGGACTCAACAGTCAACAGCCACCAGTCATCATAGGGCTCAACAGTAAACAGCCATCAGTCATCATAGGACTCAACAGTAAACAGCCATCAGTCATCATAGGACTCAACAGTAAACAGCCATCAGTCATCATAGGACTCAACAGTAAACAGCCATCAGTCATCATAGGGCTCAACAGTAAACAGCCATCAGTCATCATAGGACTCAACAGTCAACAGCCATCAGTCATCATAGGACTCAACAGTAAACAGCCATCAGTCATCATAGGACTCAACAGTAAACAGCCATCAGTCATCATAGGACTCAACAGTCAACAGCCATCAGTCATCATAGGACTCAACAGTCAACAGCCATCAGTCATTATAGGACTCGATAGTCAACAGCCATGACATCGAGATTCCCTCCCTTTATAAGACTTGTCTCTTCAAATCATTTTCTCTTTGTGTATACCAGAATGACTTCAACGTAAGGATTCTCTCCCTTTACAGACATATTTTCTGGCGCATCCTTCTCTGTGTCTGTCCTCAAATTACCTCCCTTAGAGATTCACGCACGCACGCACGCACGCGCGCGCGCGCGCGCGCGCGCGCGCGCACACACACACACACACACACACACACTTGCGAGCGCACGAGCACTTACACAAAGAGAGTGAGAGAGAGAGAGAGAGAGAGAGAGAGAGAGAGAGAGAGAGAGAGAGAGAGAGAAAGAACAGACAGACAGACAAGCAAAGAACAACAAAGAGAGAGAGAGAGAGAGAGAGACAGAGACAGAGAGAGAGACAGATAGACAGAGACAGAGACAGAGAGAAGAAAAGGGACAGAGAGTGAACTCAGAACTCAGATGGTTTATTCAAAAAAGGCCATTGCTCCTTATGAAAGGGGTTATGGAGAACTAACAACAATACATGCATTTTACAGAACACTAGAAACACTGGATGGACTTGTCTCTCACGAAAGTTATAGCTGATCGAAACTGAAATGCCTTGAACAAGTAAACTGAAAAATATCTTAAAATGCTTTCATTCTGAGATGCCATAAGCAAACTTAACCGAAATGGACAGGGATCCCTGAAAAACTTAAATTAGTATATATTGCGCTTTTAAACTAGATAGCTTAGAGCAGTATAAAACAAAATGCAGTTCGTCTTCTTTACCATTATTACATAGTGGACAAGTAAAATCCATTCCAGTATATTTACTGTAACGATACCGGTGTTGTGCAATGTCTGAAAGTCCCGGTCTAAGTTTGGTCATAGTAAACTTCAAGTGTTTGTGCCTAAATCCATTTGCAGATAAAGTTTAACATCGTGTACAGTACAAAATGTCCGACACAACATGGGTAAATCTATCACTATTTTTTATATGAGCGTCCCATTCTTGCCACCTGCACGCAATCAGTCTGTCTTTAAATTCACATAGAAATAATCTATCATTTTGCACGTCTTGGTTCATCTAAACATAACCATATCCAAATTGATGTAATTTACATAGTATGGTTATGGGACACGTGTTGCGTCAACCCAGTTGTGGTGTGTTCTATGGTATCGAATACAGATGAACACAGAATTTAAATAGACTGGATATGTATTGGTCTCTCCATAGACAAAGTCATTGGGTGTTTGTATTTCAACGCCTAAAATTTTTTTCAAGGCAAGGAGGTGCACTTTTTCGCAATGGCGGGCTACATCATCAAGTTTTAAAAGTTCTGCGCTGTACCAAGCAGTGGGTTAACTGGGAATCAAATAACTTCAACAATAAATCGAACCTAGAATTCTTTAAAA
>JADBJO010003561.1:127500-130000 GCA_016801955.1 Conus betulinus | reverse complement strand
CAGAGGTGGGGACAAAGGTCATAGAGGGAGGACAATGGTTGGGGACACTCACTGGGACAAAGGAACAAAGAGGTGGGGACTCATTTTGGGGACACTCACTGGGACAAAGGAACAAAGAGGTAGGGACACATGTTGGGGAAACTCACCGGTACAAAGGTCACAGAGGTGGTACAAAGGTCACGAATGACGGGGCACATGCTGGGGACACTCACTGGGACAAAGAGGTAGAGACACATGTTGGGGATACTCACTGGGACAAAGCTCACAGAAGTGGGACACAAAGGTCACGAATGAGGGGACACATGCTGGGGACACTCACTGGGACAAAGGTCACAGAGGTGGTACAAAGGTCACGAATGAGGGGACACATGTTGGGGATAATTACTGGGATAAAGGCAACAGAGGTGGGGACAATGATGAGAAACACCACATAAGACAAAGGCCACAGAGATGTTGACACAAGTTGAGGGACACTCACCAGGACAGAGGCCATAGAGGTGGGGACACATGTTGGGGTCACTCACTGGGACAAAGGTCACAGAGAGTGGGGAGACGTGTTGGGGACACTCACTGGGACAAAGGTCACAGAGGTGGGGGCGCATGTTGGGGACACTCACGGGGACAAAGGTCACAGAGGTGGGGACACATGTTGGGGACGCTCACCGGGAAAAAGGCCACAGAGGTGGGGACAATGATTGAGGAAACTCACTGGGACAAAGGCCACAGAGGTGGGGACACATATTCGGGACACTCACTGGGACAAAGGCCACAGAGGCTAGTACAAATGGTTGGAAACAATCACTGGGACAAAGGCCACACTGGTGGGGACGCGTGTTGGGAACACGCACTGGGACAAAGGTCACAGAAGTGGGGACACATGCTGGGGACACTCACTGGGACAAAGGTCACAGAAGTGGGGGACACATGCTGGGGACACTCACTGGGACAAAGGTCACAAAAGTGGGGACACATGTTAGGGACACTCACTGGGACAAGGTCATAGAGGTGGGGACACATGTTGGGGACACTCACTGGGATAAAGGCCACAGAGGTAGGGACAATGGTTGGGAACACTCACTAGATCAAAGGTAACAGAGCTGAGGACACATGTTAGGGACACTAACTGGGACAAAGGCCACAAAGGTAGGGACAATGGTTGGGAACACCGACTGGGACAAAGGTCATAGAAATGGGGAAACATGTTGGGGACGCTCACCGGGACAAATGTCACAGAGGTGAAGACACATGTTGGGTACACTCACTGGGACAAAGGTCACAGATGTAGGTACACATGTTGGGGACACTCACTGGGACAAAGGCCAAAGAGGTGAAGACACATGTTGGGAACACTCACTGGGACAAAGGTAACAGAGGTGGGGGGACACATGTGGGGACACTCACTGGGACAAAGGTCACAGATGTAGGGTACACATGTTGGGGACACTCACTGGGACAAAGGCCAAAGAGGTGAAGACACATGTGGGAACACTTACTGGGGACACAGGTAACAGAGGTGGGGACACATGTTGAGGACACTCACTGGGACAAAGGTCACAGAGGTGGAAACAATGATTGAGGAAACTCACTGGGACAAAGGCCACAGAGGTGGGGACACATACTGGGGACACTCACTGGGACAAAGGCACAGAGGCTAGTACAACGGTTGGAAACACTCACTGGGACAAAGGCCACAGAGGTGGGGACACGTGTTGGGGACACTCACTGGGACAAAGGTCACAGAGGTGGGAACAATGATTGAGGAAACTCACTGGGACAAAGGCCACAGAGGTGGGGACACATACTGGGGACACTCACCGGGACAAAGGCCACAGAGGCTAGTACAATGGTTGGAAACACTCACTGGGACAAATGTCACAGAGGTGGGGACAATGGATGGGAGCACTCTTTGGGACAAAGGCCACAGAGGTGGGGACAATGGTTGGGGACACTCACTGGGACAAAAGGAACAAAGAGTTCACGTGTTGGGGACACTTACCGGGACAAAGGCCACAGAGGTGGGGACACATGTTGGGGACACTCACCGGGACAAAGGCCACAGAGGTGGGGACACATGTTGGGGTCGTGGACGACGGATCCAGGCTGACCACACTGCTCCTCTGTGATGGTTCCGTCCCTGCAGGCTGGCACGGGGTCCGGGGTTGTCGCAGTCCACTGCAGGAGAAGCAACAGCAACATCCTCAGCAGGAGGACGTCAGCATCACGGCCATTCACGTTACACTCACTCTCTTGTCTGCTGCTACCAATCAACACTCACTCTCTTGTCTGCTACCAATCAATACTCACTCTCTTGTCTACTACCAATCAATACTCACTCTCTTGCCTTCTACCAATCAATACTCACTCTCTTGTCTGCCACCAATCAATGCTCACTCTCTTGCCTACTACCAATCAGTACTCACTCTCTTGCCTTTTACCAATCAATACTCATTCTCTTGCCTGCTACCAATCAATACTCACTCTCTTGCCTTCTACCAATGAA
>JADBJO010003561.1:112500-115000 GCA_016801955.1 Conus betulinus | reverse complement strand
AAAGTTCACACTAATGCACTTCTTCGTGATTACATTTCCAAATCTTCTCCCCAACACCCCCGTTCCCGCCCTTTGTTTTCTCGTTCAGATCTTTGCTAACTCTCTAACATGGTGATGGAGGAATTGTTAGTCTGCACTTGCTGTCTATTGCTGTTAAATTCTTCAACATAATTATTGCTTTATCAGTAAGTGAGAGGTCTCATATGAAATCCAAGTAAACGCTGTCGTGCTCAAAATATCTTAGCTGCTGTAAATGCTTTATCTATTTTACCGTCGACTTGATTGTTTTCATGGTTTTGTATCCGATCCAGCGGACGACAGGCCCTCGGAGCAGGCAAGATGATAATTAGTTTTGTTTACAAGAAGGATCATATAGTATCCATAGCTGCGAGAGAAGGAGTTTATCTATATTTTTCCCTGGCTTCTCATTTTATTGTCCCCTCCCGCCGCCTCCCTCTCCCCTTTCTCCCTTCAAATCTTTGTCGAGTCACTATCAATATAATGATGGAGGAATCGCCTGCACTCCTAAGGTTTTCAGTAATGACCTGCAAACTATGTGGAACACATTCTCTGTGCAAACTGTGTAAATACAAAGGACAATTAACAATATTATAGCACGTACCACCATTTACTGACGTAAACTTTTCACATGGATAGACCGACCCAGCGGTATGCGCTCACCGTAGAAACTACACTGAAAGATACCACAGTTATCTTTGTCATCCTAAACTGCTTATTCGGCTTTTTCCATCGGTAGTCGTGATTCTTCTTCAGACGGGGTCCCGTGATGTATATGTATATAGAGAGGTCTACACAGAAGCGCGAGTTCTACCTCTCTTCCTTAACTCTCATTCTGCCCCCTCACTATATCTATTTCGCCATCGTCCACCCACCCCACCCCCAGCCCCAGGTCCCACCCCCACGCTCATCCCTTCCCCTATCCTGTCCTGTCTACCGTCAGAGAGAAGGTCGAGTACTTCAACAACCCCCCTGTGCTAATTCTACATTGACCCACCCTCTGTGCATGTTACAAACGATCTCCTAGCAGAAACCGCACCACAGAGCACAGAGAACAAACAGGCACAACGCCTCCTTGTTTTGTTCTGTGTGCTCTATGCCGTCATTTCTACTGGCGATTCGGTGTCGTACGCAGCATTCGTTTGGAGTTATGGGCATGTCATTATTTCCTCATGGGAGCAAGAGGTACCCTATTTGGTTGTTGTTTTTTCTTTACTGTTCCATGCCTCACTCAAGTTGTCCTTTCCTGCTGTGAAAAGCTTTGCTCGTTTTTGCCCGGGAATTAGGTGCGGTCAGATAAAACATGCAACATGCAAATAGCAGCGAAGTCTTGCAATGCAGAAAAGAAAGCCACGCCTTAAAAACTGACTTGAAAAAAACGGGAGGAAAAGGGGAGGGGGGCATTCGTTCAGCTGAGAATTAAAAAAAAAATTAATCCTTAGCCATGCTTACTTAGTACTGTTTTTACGTCCTCTTTTTCGAACATTTCCGCGTGAAGGTGGACTCGTAGAAGACTGGCTACAGACAAAATTGTCAGCTACAAGCTCTCTCTCTCTCTCTCTCTCTCTCTCTCTCTCTCTCTCTCTCTCTCTCTCTCTCACACACACACACACACACACACACACACACACACACACACACACACACACACACTCAGAGAAAGAGTCCCAGCTGCATGTAACAAGTCACAAATTATGATGGGCGTTCAATGTCACATTCAATTCATGCATTTTGCAGTCAATTACCTCCCTTCGGGATGATGACCAAAAAATACGAACGGTGGTAGACTACTGACCTTGATCGGAAGGTCATTTGCAAAAAAAAAAAAAAAAAAAAAAAAAAAAAAAAAAAAATAGAAATCGGAATCGGAATCTGCCGTGGAGCTTGACCAGTGTAACTCCAGTTGCTATCGACATAGTTTAATGATAGCCCTTCACTCACTGTTCACTCCCATTCTTTTCCAATCATTATCATCATCACACCAACATCACCACATGTAACTACTATCATTATAATTCCCACCCATCAGATCACAAAAGAACTCATTTCTATTCCTTGCTACTAAGCACTATTATCAATCTACCATAATCACGACCATGCTAATAAACCATACCATTAAACAATAATTATAAAAAAAAAAAAACCTACTGTTTATTACCTCCAACCCCATTTCTTACTCCTCTTCAGTGTTTAGCAATTATTAATACTACAACCATTAATGTCATATTATCACCAAAAGATCAACAGTATTCCTCCTCCTATTATTTACATGTTTTCACCATCGTCACTGTTATCACGGTTGTTGCTATGGTTACCATTCTTATAATGTCATCATTATTCTTTCAGCTCCCATGGTCCCCTTCTTAACGGCCTCGTTTCCATCCAACAAGCCATTTTGCTCCGAATATGAGAAGGTAAATGGTTGCACGTTCTTCGCTTTTATTGTCTTAAATGTTGTTTGAAATGCATCGTGTTCTGTCAT
>JADBJO010003561.1:95000-105000 GCA_016801955.1 Conus betulinus | reverse complement strand
TACATATATCTGCGTACTATTTACGGACAAGACGTAGGACACGATTAGTGTTTTCCATTCTAAGCAAGCAAGCGCACGTTCACTCAGTCAGCAACTGCATCGCTGAAGAAGATGGCCGGATGGCTGTCGAAAGCTACGAGTGAGTAGTTTGTTGGGAGACAAGGTCTAACTCCAGGTAGCAAAAAACAGTTGCTTGTGTGTGTGTGTGTGTGTGTGTGGGGGGGGGGGGGGGGGGGGGGGGACAGACAGATAGACAAACAGACAGACAGACAGAGACATGGAGAGACGCGGGGTGGAGGTGGCGTGTAACGCTAACGATGTGATTCCTCATCAGATCACTTGCCGATGTTTTGTTTCAACCTATTGTTGTCAGCAGATTCAGAGATGGCATATGTCTGTCAATAAGTTTCCTGCCAGAATGCTGCTACTGCCTGCACTGAATTGACTGAAATTGAACGGGGGAGCGCATACTAGCACTTTCATTTCATTCTCATTCATTCGTTCATTCTTTCCTTCCTTCCTTCCCTCCTTCTCTTTCTTACATTACTCACTTCTTCATTGTGATACGAGCTCACGGTTACGTCAGTTGACGATATAAGTCTGTTGCTCTCATTCTCTGTCTGTCTGTCTGTCTGTCTGTCTGTCTGTCTGCCTGTCTTCTCTGTCTGTCTGTCTGTCTGTCTGTCTGTCTCCCTCTCTCCCCCCTCCCTTCACACAAAGCAAAACAATAGAAAATACATTTTAATCAGAGATTATTGTAACGAATGCTTTGTTAAAGTCGCGAGGCTACATGAATTGAAAAACGACAACGAAAACAATGTTGCTGATACTCTCTCCCCCTCTCCCTCCCCTCTCTCTCTCTCCTCTCTCCTCTCTTCTCTCTCTCTCACGAAAGTCCCCCCCATTCCCTCCCTCTCTCTCTCTCTCTCATCTCCTCTATCTCTCCCCCTCCTCCTCCCTTCTCCTCTCTCTCCCTCTCTCTCTCTCTCTCCCTCACCGTCCTCCGCTCTCTCTCTCCTCTCTCTGTGTCCTGTAAATCTCTCGCGAACTCCCCCCTTCCATTGAACTCTCTCCCTCCCTCTCTCCTCCCTCCTCTCTCTCCTCTATTCTCTCTCTCCTCCTCCCCTCTCTCTTTACTCTCCGTCTCTCATCCCTCCTCTCTCTCTCTCACTCCTCCTCTCTCTCTCTCTGTTGCCGGTCATGTAGACACATTATTGATGACGAAGAACACTTTCTGTTCCACTGTACTGCTTATAATGAAGTGCGGACAAATTGTCCATTTTTCGAGTTAGACATACCGAAACGACAAAATGTCACCGTCCTGTTATCATCAGATGATGAACTTGTAATTAAATCAGTTGCGAAATTCATCGCGGAAGCATTGAAAATTAGACAGATGAAGGATAGTGAAATCTAAGGTAATGCATTATTAGAGATATCTGATGAATATTATCACTTACTACATGAGTAAGAGATCAGAAAGACCACAATGTGATCGTTTGACTGAGTGGATGGTCGAGTCAGCCTTAACATTTTTGTTAACCTTACTGGATTACTCCTGTGCGTGAGGACATAAGGAATGTTACGAATTTATTTGTTTTTGTTACCCTTTGATTTGATACACTTTAGGAATGATGTGTACTATTTGTCTGCAGGAAAGGAAGCGGGAAATGTTATTGGTCTGTTCCCCCCCCTTCCCCCCGTGTCAAAAGACCTCTTTGTAATGACAATAAAATATCAAAGTGTCAAGTGTGTCTCTCTCTTTGCGTCGAATCGTGACTTGACCATCGCTGTTTTTTTCACGTTTTGCTTCTCTTCTATCTCTTATGTATTTTACGTTTGTTTTTATATTCCTGAATGCTGTTAACAATTAAAAAAAAATCAGTGAACCTGTGGCGCTTTTTGCTGCTTTATCATTGTTGCTGTTGTTGCCATCTTACAATCTGTACTTCCCCTGTTTTCTCATCACATAGTAAAACAGCAATGACAAATTTGAAAACTAGTCAACACATGAAGATCATGTTTTGAGTCGTCTCCTCTCGTATTCTCTCTCTCTCTCTCTCCTCTCTCCCCTCTCTCCACAGGGTGTGTCTCTCCTCTCTCCCTCCCTCTCTCTCTCTCTCCCCTCTCTCACTCCTCTCTCTCTCTCTCTCGCTCTCTCTCTCTCTCTCTCTCTCTCTCTCGGGGTTTGTGATTGGCGTCTGCTGAAAACAAGCTGTGCTGTGCTTTCCTCCTGTAAATTGGTGAAATTTCCCGTGTTTGATGGTCTGTAGAGTGTTGTTAGTCTGCAAGTGACTTAGCTGAAGGACAATGCCAGCCGAACCTTTGTGCTTTAGGGCAGAAATGTGGTTCCTGTTTGTGGATTTTCATCAACTTTACGGTTACGAAGTGGTTAGCGTCGCGGACTCCCGGCTGGGAGGTCGTGGGTTCGAATCCCATCAGAAGTCATGTGGGTTTTTCTGCCCCGACCGGCTCCTACCCAGAGTTGAGTTTGCTGCGGACTCAGTTGGGAAGACTGGGACCACACAGTCGAGTTTCATCCACTTAATGGATGCGTTTCTGAGAGTGTTGCTCAAATTTGCTGACCAACACTGCAGGTGTCTGTATCTCTCGGGCCTGGTTGACGCCGGGATATATTATGAAAGGAAGCGTAGAGTACAGCCCTGTCATGTAGTCTCAGACCGAAATGGAATCCGTAGCATCATCATAATCATCCTCATTCTCATCGATCAGCATTAAAAAAAAAAAAAAAAAAAAAAAAAAAAAAAACTTTACGGTTCGTCGGGTCGGGTTCAAGCCATTGTTGTGATTCCGACATTGAGGCTTCGAACAAAACATGTCGGTGTCTTGGCAGGTTTGCCCCTCATTCAATTTTTCTACATGTATTTTCTGCAATTGTGTGGGGATGTTGAACACCTGGACCTGCGAAAAGTGATAGGCCAGTCAAGACTGAGCAATGTTTCTGATCTTAACAGCGCTTCTGCCTCTGCAACCTCTCTCCAAAGTGAGCACTCCAAACTTGTGTTAAAGAGCCAGCTCTGTCTCAGATGATGAGTACCATGTCTGGAATGAACGATTCCCTTACCTCTAAAATAGACTTGATTAGAGGTGACATGAAGCAAGCTCGTGACGATTTTGGCAGGTTAGTGTAAAGATGGACGAGTTGAAAGAAGAGTTAGACGGGCTGAAAGAAGAAAACACGTTTAAAACAGGACAACGACTCTGAAGAACATTGTAGATGACCTCGCCAAGAAGGTAGATGATCTAGAAGGCAGGTCGAGGCGTAACGACCTCATTTTCTACGGTGTGGAGATGAGGGACAGGGAGACCAGCGAAGAGTGTGAAGGTGTGCTGCAAGACCTATCACAGACAAGCTGCGGTTGACTCGCGACATGGAATTCGACAGAGTCCACAGGCTGAGCTCCAAACCCAACGCCCCTGTGATCGCCAGGTGCACCTTCTTCAAGGACAAGGCTAAAATCCTGAGCGCCAAGATGAAATTAAAAGGCACAAGAATCTTTGCGGGTGAGGACTTCACTTCACGAGTGCGTGAAATATAACGCAAACTGTCTCCTCATCTGATGGACAAAGAAAGCAAAGTTGTCGGGCCTCAATGGTAGTCGATCATTTGATTGTTGATGATCGAAGTTCGGTCTGGACCATCATGATAATCTTGTACAATTGAATAGCGGTCAGGCCGGCCTTCTGAAAAACGTAACTATCACGTCAGTCAAATTATTCATGAAATTAACCCTGTGCATCTGTCAAGGTCGGAGGCTCAAATTAACATGACATCGTTTTCTATCCTGTCTTCTGATCCGCGTAGGCAACCAAGCGAGCGCACATCACCGTCAACGGGGACTCATGTTGCACGTGCTGTGATGGGGGTGTGGGTTTCTGAACAGGTTGACAGCGTTTACCCAGGCCGTTGTAGCGTCAGTGACCGTATCGCTGTGTTGGGGTCACTGTCAGCGGCGACCCAAATTTCACGTGCAGTGTCAGAGGTGAGGGGTACCCTACATGCTGACACAATGTGCTCGGGTCGTCACAGTGACAGTGACGGTGTCGACGTTGACGCGAACTGTGCCTCCGGTTCCGATTTTTTTTTTCAGTGAATAAAAAAATGTCAGTGACAATGTGATGATACCGTCACTATTAACATTACAAATACAGTTTTTTGATGATACCTTTGCTGTTGATAATGCTAATACGGGTGTTAACTTTAAAACATTTGCATTTTTACATTGGAACATTCAGGGATTAATGTCAAAACTTTATTACGTAGATTTTCTTTCTTTCGTGTGTTCTTAAGATTTTGTTTGTCTGGTGGAAACATTTCATGAGTATGTTACACCTGATAAGTTTCCAGGTTACACGTTATTCAGTGAACCTGCTGTTAAGTTATCAAGACAAGGAAGACGTTCTGGTGGTGTTCTGTGCTTAATAAGGAAAGAGTTTGGACAATATGTGACAAAGATTATTAATGTAAGATATTCAAATATTCTTTTATTTAGAGTACATAAATCATTGTTTGACCTACCTAAAGACATAATATATTTTTGTGCTTGTGTGCAGCCAGAGGGTTCACCATTTATGCGTATTTTGATGCTGATAACGGTATCGTTGATTTGGAAGATTGTCTCAGCAACTGCATGTCACGTTAGGGGATGTGTATATTATGCTGTCAGGAGATCTTAACAGCAGAACGTCGAATATTTCGCCGAACTTCATTTCCAGCGAGACTACATCACTTTACAAAAGCGATTCCGCAAATTTTGGAAGACATTCACAAGACAGGGTTTTAAATCCTTACGGTAATGTTGACTAGATTTATGTACTGCTTTAAATTTATGCATATTGAGTAGTATGTGTGGTGGTCATCACCATGGTTGCTGCACGTACATTTCCGACGTTGGTAGTAGTGTTGATTATTTCGTGATGTCATACGATTTATTTTCAATTCCATGTGATTTTTGTAATACGTCTGTTTCAGAAAGAATTGACTCCGATCATGTGCCTGTAGGAATGTCCTTGCGTTCACCAACTGAAAACACTCCTGTTCAACAACAACAACAACAAAAAAAAAGTGCTTTTGACAAATTTGTCTGGAATGCAGAAAATGCAGGGTTATACTTGAATTCTATAAATTTGAGGATGCAAAGGTATGTCTGAATGCCGCCATTGATTTAGCTGATGTCGATGTTAACGAAACGCTTTCCATGTTTAATGAATGCATTGAAAATGCAGCAACGTGTACGAAAAAAACGTTTTGTGGTAAATGATAGGTTTAAATCACAGGATTGGTATGATAAGGAATGTAGTGTACAGAAAAGAACAGTTCTGATGTAACATAAAAAAATGGCGGTGCCCACTGGATGCAAGAAATCGTGCTGAATATTGTTTAAGTAGACAAGAGTACAAAAAACCTACTGAAAATAAAAAGTAAAAGATTTTTAATAGTAGTGTCGTTAAATCTTTAGTCGATTCTGTACAAAATCAGCAGGAATTTTGCAATAATGTCAACAGAATTTCTCCCAAACGTAGGTACATAAGCAATGATATTACAATCGATGATGGGTTTCAAAATTTCAAAACAGCACTTGAGAAGGAAGTCGAAAGTTTTGATTCAATTGACGCCTTAAGTGATACCGTGGAGGTAGACAATAGTGAATATAACTATGTTTTTACTCGTCCCACCTCTAAAGAGGAAATCCTAGCATTTAAGAAACTGAAACTTGGTAAATCTGCTGGACCAGACGAAATAATTGGTGAGCTCTTTAAGTATGAATGTGACGACATTATTGATTTTTTTGGTCAAATTTTTATGTTTTGTTTGACAAAGGTGTTTTTCCGTATAACTGGAGTGCGTCTCTTATTCAACCACTATACAAAAAAGGAGATGCAAATAACCCTAGTAATTATAGAGGCATTGTTTTAAGTGATATCAGCATGCAACAAACTTTATGGTACTGTCATTAATAGTAGAATTCAAGCGTGGGTAACAGAAAACGACATTACCAGAGATATACAAGCAGGATTTAAAAAGGGTTTCTCCGGAACTGACCACATGTTCACGTTCATGGCTTTAATACAGAAGCAAATTGCTGCTAATGAAAAAAAAAAAACATACGTTACTTTCTATTGACTTTCAAAAAGCCTTTGATTCAGTAAATCGTAACTTACTTTGGCCAATTTTACTGAAAAGTGGGATACAAGGAAAACTGTTTAAATGTATCCCGAGCTTGTACAAAGACGTGCAAGCTAGAATGAAAACTGGAAAGATTGTCGGATGTTATTAACTGCACTGTTGGTGTTTAAACAGGGTCATGTATGTAGCCCTGTATTGTTTCTTTGTTCATAAATGAATTAGCTCTGGAAGTTGTAGGAAAAAGAAGGCATGGAGCATGTTTTTCTACCTGACCTGACACTTTTGAATTGTTCATCTTACTGTTAGCTGACGATATCATTTTTATGTCTAAAACTATTATTGGACTACAGACCCAGCTAAACAGTTTGCAAAATGCAGCTTTCATTCTGGATCTGCATGTTGCTTTAGATAAAAGTAATATTATTGTTTTCAGAGAGAGGGAGGGTATTTAGTAGCTAAAGTGCGATGGACCTATAATGGAGTTATAATGCTGTTGTAAATGTCCATAGGTATTTTGGTATACATTTTTTTCCGACATGATTGAGTTTTACAGGTGCATGTAGAGATTTAGCCAGTCGTAGAAAGAACGCTTTGTTAAGTGTCATGCAGAAATTGTATCTGCTTAAAAAATGATTCCTTGGAAATACTCCTAAATGTTTTTGATGCAAACATCTGGAAACGATGGACAGAAGGTGGCCTGTTAACTGTTGTAAAACACCCAAAACAAAAAGGTAGTTATGCCAGACTTCATGACAAATGGACCCAAGCCTAAACATATCGCAACCTTTTTAAAAAAAAAGAAGAGAGTCACTAAACAATCCTGTTCAGTCATGTGCAGAGGCATTTTGGTTCAGAAAATTAAACGTTGTGCTAGATGAGAGTATATGGCTACTGGCGGTAAAGGCAGCTAAGGAAAACTAGACTGAGAGAACTGCAATGGAAAATCCTACATAATATCTACCCGACGAATATATATTGCTGCACAAAAATGAAGAAAGTTGACAATAATAAATGCTCCTTCTGCAGGGACGAAATTGACTTTATAGAACATTTTCTTCTACCTTTTTGCACTAGCGAAAGCGTTCTGGAAAGGTGTAGAAAGGTATGTAGAAACAAAGTTGGATCTGAAAACAAAGTTAACTTTAAATAACGTTCTCTTTAGAGTAACCACGGTGGACAGAGTTGAAAAGTCTCG
Organism: Conus betulinus; assembly: GCA_016801955.1. NCBI lineage: Eukaryota > Metazoa > Mollusca > Gastropoda > Neogastropoda > Conidae > Conus > Conus betulinus. The sequence goes on along the minus strand of JADBJO010003561.1, from coordinate 97,657 downwards.
GTAGAACAAATCATATCATCATTTTGATCGGGTGCATTACCATATTACTGGAAAGGTGTGAAAGTGTATGTACATATATAAGAAAACTAAAGCTCAGACGCCTTTTACTCATTCTGTTTGAATACAACGTACAGAACAGAAACCTTTCTTGGACAACGGTAGGAAAGAGAGACAGGTTAGCAGGGGACGAGAGGGGAGCGGGGAGAGGGAGAAAAATGAGACAGAACGAGACAGGACGGGGGGGGGGGGGGGGGGGGGGGGGGGGGGGGGGGGGGGGGGATAAAAAGATTTTGTCGAATGCAAGCCAAACCAAAACAATGCCAAAGTGAAAACACGAAAAAAAGACTGCTATTACAAAAGTAGGATACCCCGTAAATAAAACAAAACGAAACAAAACAAAACAAACAAACAAACAAAAAAAAAAAAGGGGGGGGGGGGGGATAATTTGAAAAAAAAAAAAAACAGAACGTAGTAAAAGTAAAGGATGGTGGTATCTTGATGTATACTGCTGGTGTATTTACTTTTTTCGTTTTTTTTTCGGCTTGAGGAAATATTTATAGAGCCTGCTAGTTACTAATTTGTTCATTTTATTTATGTTTCTAGGTACATGTTCAATGTGATAACTTAGAATTGAATTTTCTTTTTTAATGGATGTTGCTTCTCTCTGAATGCTTTATTTGATGTTTCAATCAGCTTTCTGTTCGTTGTACCTGATGATAGTTGACACCATTATGACGTGATTATAGCGCGCGCGCGCGCGGGGTGTGTGTGTGTGTGTGTGTGTGTGTGTGTGTGTGTGTGTGTGTGTGTGTTGGAAAGGGAGTTGTCTAAGGCATACTAACCTGCTCTAGTGAAAATTTTGCAGCAGCAGAGGCAGAAGTGGAAGTAATGAAAACAGTAATAATCTAAGTGTGTGTAGCAGTTGCAGTCATTATGGTTAGCTCGTTGTTTCTAGAGTATTACTTGTTTTTATATAGTCGCAGTTATTATGATGGTAACTCATTGTTTACACAGAACTAATTTTTGTACCAGTTGCAGTTTATTATGTTATCTCATTGTTTATACACTAAAAGTCCTTGTTTGTTATTGTTGCAGTTTATTAGTAAGGCAATTGTTTTATACAGTAATAAGTCCTGTTTGTCGCTGAAGCAGTTTATGAAGTAAAGTCAATGTTTATACAGTAATAATTCTGTTTGTCGCTGAAGCAGTTTATGAAGTAAAGTCAATGTTTATACAGTAATAATTCTGTTTGTCGTTGATGCAAAAAAAAAAACACAAAAAAAAAAAAAACAAAGACAATTAATAAGAAAGAAAAAAAAAGGAAGATATGTATTTCATCTGTAAACTACCACATCTCCAAAATTGCGTTTCTGAAAATGGTTGAATATTTATGCATGATCATATTTGATTTGTGTTTGATATGAGAATGTTAATTGATCCCACCCCATCCCTTACCTTTGCCATCCACCACCCCCCCCCCCCCCCCCCTTCCTCCCCCCGCCCCTCTTTTGCTTTGTGCAGAAGAATGTTTGATTGAGGAAAAAAGAAAAAAAAGAAAAACAGCAGGAATCAGAACAATTTCTGTCACATGTTCTTGGGGAAGGGGGGTGGGGGGGGGGGGGGTGGGGGGGGGGTGGGGGGGGCGAAAAACGAAGAGAAAGAGAAAAGAAAAGAAAATGAAAAAGGAAAGGAAAGGGGGGAAAAAAAAACTTTACACAGAAAAGAAAAAAAAATGAAAAAGAAAGAGAAGAAAGAAAGAAAGAAACAAATCTTCTATACACCAGAAAGGACAGGAGAAAAAGAAAGAAACCTAAGAAAGATATAAGGAAAGAAAGAAAGAAAAGAAGGGAAAGAAACCAACTCTATGCCAGAAACAAAAAAAGAACAAAGAAGGAAGGAAGGAAGAAAGCAGAGGAAAGAAAGGAAGAAAGAGAGAAGAGAGAGAGGAAGAAATCAACTCTACACCAGTAGCAAAAAAGAAAAGGAGAGAAAAAAAAAAGAAAATAAACAAATCAACTCCACACTAGAAAGGAAAGGGCAGAGAGACCAAAAGAAAGAAAAGAAAAAAAAAGAGAGAAAGAAATGAATGAATGAAAGAAGAAAGAAAGAAGAAAGAAATGAAAGAAAGAAATCTACTCTGCACCAGAAACAAACAATTAGAAAAAAAAAAAAAATGAATAAAAAACAAAAACCAAAGGCAAAAAGAAAGCGGAAAAAAAAAGAAAGGAAAGCAAAAGAAAGAAAGAGACTGTCTAATCAACTCTACACCAGATATTCCGAGCCAATAATAAACCTGTAAATCGGCTGGTGACAAAAACCCCATCAAAATTCCGTGTTGTGTTTGGAAACAGCTTTGTGTTGGCGGCGTCGTTCCAATCTGATACGAGAGACAGATGGTGTTCCTGATCTTTCCCATCGACAGTAAAAATTGTCAGATTGGAATCGAAGATGAAAACAGCAGTTAACTTTCGTGTAATATTTTCATCTGTTGATTTATTGATTCATTTGTATAGTCTTTTTCTTGTCACCGTAGTCTTTGCTCGTATATCTGTCTGACTGCATCAAATGTATCTTAAAAAAAATGATGCCAAAATACAGCCTGTTGTTCAGTGTGTGGCAGAGCAGAGCTGTGGGGGTCGTTTGTGTGTTTTGGAAAA
>JADBJO010003561.1:80000-87500 GCA_016801955.1 Conus betulinus | reverse complement strand
CTTTGAAGACTTCTTGGTGTTTTCAGGATAATTTTTCAGTTCATCTGTGAAAAACTTAGTGATGTTTTCAGGATATTTTCAAAGTTCACCTACCTATGAAGACTTAATGGTATTTCAAAGATAATGTTGAAATTCACCTGTGAAGACTTTGTGGTGTTTTTTCAGGATAGTTTTCAAGATCACGTATGGAGACTTAGTAGCGTTTTAAGGATAGTTTTCAAGTTCAGCTGTGAAGACTTGGTGTTTTTAGGACGGTTTTTAGGTTCATCTGTGAAGACTTTGTTGTGTTTTCAGGATATCGCTCGCGAAGTCCCAAATCTTAAGAGATACTCTACAGGAAATTCTATATAATTCTATTTGTTAATATAGAAAAAGATTTTGCGAGAGTCATAATTTAAGAAGTGTTTTGTTCTAGACTGTAGATACATTTTTTCATGCTGTTTTACACACGCTGCGGAGAGAATCGTATCACGATACTTGATTGTCAAGAACTACTCCTAAGACGTATGGCAGTCTGGTGACTTAACCACACTACTGCCATGGTGAAAGCTGCCAAAATACTCACAGAAAACCGAAAACAAAAGACAAAATAATGCTAATTTTACTACAAAACTTTCATCGTATTGCCGGACGCAAGGGACAAACAATTTACAAGACAAAACACGAAGCGTTTCGACCTCTTTGGTCTTCTTCAGGCAAAATGATCAACACTAAAGACAATGGAAACGAAGAACGAGCGATCATTGTCCTCTCCAATTGGGCGCAAAAGGGATGTTGATTGAAAACGAGGCTGTTGGGAAGGAGACAATGCGAGTTGAAATAATAATAACAATGATGACGATGATGATGATGATGATAATAATAACAACAACAACAACAACAATAATAATAATAATAATAATAATAATAATAGTAGTAACAAACAAAAACAATAATAATGATGATAATAATAATGATAATAATGATAACAAGAACAATGATTTTTGACAAAAATGTCTACTTCACATAACGCACGTAAAAATTGCCCAGAATAATACTCCCCAGATCGTAGTCTTCTGTACTTTTGCCATTAACTTGACAGCAGAGAAGAGGAACGGGGAGGGTTTTGTCATGTTGGTCTGGTAGTGACATCATACACTTGGTGTTCTTTGGGTTAACATTCATAGGATTCAGCTTGGACCATTCGATTCATCGATATTTTCTTGCAGTGCAAAGGCTCCGTAGGGAGTCTTTCTGGCGAGTGTTACGGTGTTGAGATCACTTTGTATAACATTGCAGCGGCCAGATTTCTTCAAAAACCCGCGGCAAACATGGGCGTGGTTTTCCCCTTCCAAGCCCCCTTCGATCAATCCTCACCTGTGTAAATGAAAACCTGGAGAGGGCAAAGGTCATGGCAATAGTGGACTCTAGCAAAAAAAAAAAAAAAAAAAAAAAAAAAAAAAAAAACAAAAACAAAAAACACAAAAAAAACGAGCTGATAAATTAAGGGGTGGAAAGGGGTGGGAGGGGGAATGGGAGGGGGGGGGGGGGGGGGGGTGAGAGGAGGGGTGCTATCTAGCAGGGCATCTACTCCCAACCAACAGCTGTTGTTGGTCGTGACCTTGGTCGATATGGACCGGCTGTTGTTCAGATACTGTGATGTGTGGGGCAAATTTATGTCGGACGCCCAGGTGGGGCTTGGATGAGAGCGGGAGAACATGCCAGTGCGGAACTGAACATCAGGATCAGCAACGTGAACAGTCACCGCATCTGATAAAACAAGCGCGTGAACTAAATAGCATGATGGTGGTAATGATAATAATGATGAAGGCCAGTGAGGCTTCGAGAAGTTTTACGCGAGTTACGAACTTTTTTTTTTGTCCTTTGGTTTTTGTTGTTGTTGTTGTTGTTGTTGTTGTTGTTGTTATCGTTGTTGTTGTTGTTTTTGTTTGTTTGGTTCTCTTTTTTAGCTTGTGCCTTTTCGGACTATGCGACAGGTCGAGTGACTATATTCATACAGACGACTCATACACACACTGTGTCCACAGAGAGAATGTGGCGATTTGTGCTCGTGCTGAATGGTTCATAGCAAGCTACTAGGCCAATACAGTTCCAAGCTGTTCTTCATCACAGTTTGTGCTCTGTTCAACAGGTAGAATTTGAACCACTCTGGAGCAGTGCGAGAGATGCCGTAACACTCTCCTAGGTCTGTGAATTGATGTCTGGTGGTCAGAAGTATCAAAAACTGGTAGAATTTAAACACTCTGGAGCAGTACGAGAGATGCCATACACACTCTCTTAGGTCTGTGAATTAATGTCTGGTGGTCGGTGGTATCAAAAGCTGCGGACAGATCTAACGGCAATAAACACAGAAACATCACTATAAACCAGAGCAGTTAGTATGTCGTTGTGGTCTTTTACAAGAACTGTTTTAGTATTGTGATTTGCGCGGGAAGCATATTGAGATGGAGGAAGCAAATTGTGAGTGTTCTGACATACAGGAAGTTGTTGTACGATTATCTTTTCCGTGATCTTAAACAGAAAGGGTACATTTCACACGGGTCGATAGGTTCTGAGATTGTTTAGATCAAGGGAAATCTTCTGAAAAGAGCTCTGGCAAGGGGCGATTAGAATAGGGAAGGAAATACTTCATTGTACAGACTGTGGTTAAAAAACATTTGTCAGTGCTGGCAGGAGTACATCAATGTGTATTTCACAAGAATAAGTAAAATAGCTCTTGTTCCCAAACTGAAATAAATAAATGCCCATAAAGTCCAGATGATACAACACCGACGCTTCGGTGTCGTTAGCAGCATCCGTTTGGAGTATGGCGTGTACTTAATTCATTCTGGGAGCAAGAGTTACCCCACCCTTCCTGGGACACACACAAAAAAAGGAGAAGATAGATTAAGGAAGATTCCGACCGGTGTCATGCGATCAGGGGAAACAATTCTCTGTTGCAGATCAGCAGGGATGTCGTGCATCTTATGAATAAAGTTGTCACGCAAAATATTCGTACACTGAGAAGGCTAGATGGTAGGCAAGGACATGACAATACGACCCAGAAACTGTGAAACGTTGACTGCTTTCAGGTTCTTTTTTTTAATCAAGAAACTGTATTTTTTTTCAATTTACAAACAATGTTGGATATAGTTGTTGTTCGTCCTTCGATTTCGAAGATGACCATGACTTCAATCTCAGATGGAAGATCGCTGAGTGTGGGTCCGCAGGTGGCTGGTGAGGCCGTTCTGGGCCCGGAAGGAACGCCCACATGTGGGGACACATGTGGGTGGGTGCTACAGTGGAGGTGGAGATAGCTCTGGCCTTGCGCGCAGCTCGCTTTCTCTCAGCTTCTGCTGTGCGTCTCTTCTCGGATGTACATGCACCCTTTGTGATTCTGCTTCGCCAGGCTGGGCGGTCCAGGGCAAGCGACTCCCAGGTGTTGAGGCTGATGTTCAGGCCCCTTTGAGGGACACTTTGAGGCAGTCCGTCTTGAAAACGTTTCTTCACCCCCACCCCCCCTCCCCAACTTTTGCGCTTGCCCTGACTCAGTTCTCCGTACAGCACTTGTTTCGGCAGTCGACTATCTGGCATTCTGACAATGTGGCCAGCCCACCTGGCTCGGGATTTCTGAAGGAGAGTGTAGATGCTGGGGATGCTGGCCCTTTTCAAGACCTCAGTGTCTGGGACTTTGTCCTGCCACTTGATGTGTAGGAGTCTGCGGAGAGAGCTGAGGTGAAAATGGTATGCTGTTTGGCGAGTCTGCTGTAGACAGTCCAGGCCTCACTGGCTTAGAGGAGAGTGGTTGGTACCACTGCATGGTAGACCTTCAGCTTGGTGGTAAGGCTTAGTCCTCTCTGCTCCCAGACATTTTCACGGAGTCTCCCAAAACACAGGGCTGGATTTAGCAATACTCTCTCAAACACAGAGCTGGCTTTGGATATAGTATACGAAAATGGTATATAGAACAAAGATGGGATGTGTGAAGACTCATCTGAATAAGCAGCGCGCATTGCATCAACAAATAAGACGTCGGAAAGACCAGGGCCAGGATTTAAACCACAGTGCCAAGGACATCCAAGCTGTTGGTTCGGATGAGAAATTTGCACAGGCGCTCTCGATGCCAGGCGCCTGAAACTCAACATGCCACGAGCAAACGAAACTGAAGATGGGGAAAAACTGGATGCAAAAATCGCCCAAAGACTCGATGCACTGAGGGAAAAGCACCCTGGAACACAAACTAGCCACATATATAGGGCAATGTGTATGCCACATGTAGAGGCGCCTAAGAAATCCAGAGGCCAAGAAGAGATGGACAAGATCAGGGTCCAAAATAAAAACCTCAAGAAGCTAATGAAGACCGCGCTGCCAGCTGAAAAAACAAGGCTCGAAAAAACTCTGGAAAGACCTGAGAGCAAAACACAGCGCCCTCAGCAAAGTGGAATCTGCGAGGAAGAGGAAAAGCAAAAAGAAGAAGACCCAAGAGCGCTTCTTCGAAGACCCCTTCCAGTTTGCCAGAACACTTTTTGAGCAGCCAAAATCTGGGACCCTAAGTGTGGACAAAAGAGTTCTTGAGCAGCATCTGAAGAAAACATATTCTGACTCACAGAGCAAAGCACCACTCGACATTTAAGGTCTGGTGTGGCCAACCGAACCTGAGGAACAGTTCAATGGCAAGCCACCAACGTTGGCGGAAATCAAGAAGGTGGTCGACAAAGCCAGAGCCAAATCATCACCAGGGCCAAACGGAATACCTTACCAGCTGTACAAGAAATGTCCCAAAGTGCTGGAGTGGCTCTACAGGCTGCTACGATCAGCTTGGAGAAACCAGAAGATCAGCGGCCAGTGCATGACGGCAGATGGTGTGTACATCCCCAAAGAGCAAAACTCAAGTGACACCAGCCAGTTCAGGCCAATATTACTTCTGAAGGTCGAAGGGAAAAACTTCTTCTCTGTCATGGCAGCAAGGCTGACCAAGTACCTCATGGAAAACAAGTACTTGGATATGTCAGTCCAGAAAGGTGGCATTCCAGGCGTGGCTGGCTGTGTAGAACACGCCACAATGATCTGGGACGCAATCCAAAAAGCAAAAACAGAAAAGAGAGACCTCGACGTAGTGTGGCTTGATCTGGCAAATACAGCTGGCTCTTGAGATGTACCATGCCAAAAGAACATCCGTGACATGCTCAAGTACTTCAATGGCTTCTCAATGCGGTTCTCCACCAAGGAGTACCAACAGATTGGATCAACTTGGAAGTGGGCATTGCAATGGGCTGTGCAATTTCCCCAATACTGTTCGTGTTGGCAATGGAAGTCATCTTGAAAGCAGCAACAAGCAACGCAAGACAAACATAAATTGGCGATGGATACAAGATGCCCCCTCTCAAGGCCTTCATGGATAACACTACAGTGATTTCATCCAGAGAAGACGAGACACATAATGTGCTGGAGAGGCTGGACGACATAGTTGCCTCATCCAGAATGAAGTTCAAGCCAAAGAAATCACACGGAGTCTCTCACACAGAAAGGAAAAAGTGGCCGAATCGGTGGCGACTGTCCATATTAAGAAAGTATTTCAATGCAAACAAATGTACTACTGTAGTTTTTTTCAAAAACCCATGTTTTGCTCTGTCCTGTTGCATTGCCTGAATCTGAGAGTCAAACAGTTTGCCAAAGGCACTAAAAGCATTGCAGTCTAATGTATATAAAATATGGAGTAAGAGAATAACCGCTTTCTTCCCTTTATTGGCTATACTTTGGCACGCAAAACTAAAACTGAGTCTAGTTGAGAAATAATTTTCAAGACATTTGAGTGCATTTACACCTGAACTCTCTTATTTCCATACGTCCATTCCTCACTTGCCGACAAAGACTCTCCCTTACGAAAAGCAGTAATATTTGTTTCTCCATGTTTACTTTTAGTTCTAATTTTACTTGCGGTATTATATAAGTTATGTAACTGCCTTTGTAAACCAACTACTCTTGTAGACAATAGGGAAAAGTAGTGAACAGTTCTATAAGATCGGATGTAACTCCGTGAAGACCATTGCTATTTTTAAAGCTAGTTCAATAATAAAAAGTGAAAGCAAAGCAGGACTATGAGCATCACCTTGCTTAACTCCACGTGTACAATTCAATGCATCAAATAGTCACGCGCACGCACACACACACACACACACACACACACACACACACACACACACACGCGCGCGCGCGCGCGCGCGCGCGCGCGCACGCGCGCAGAGAGAGAGAGAGAGAGAGAGAGAGAGAGAGAGAAGAGAGGAGAGAGAGAGAGAGAGAGAGAGAGAGAGAGAGATGTAATACTGGAATGCTATTTGATATGTAAGTGTTAACATTCAATAAATCAGACCCCTGGCAGACTCAGCTTGGGCTATTAATATCTGATGACAGTGATCACGTTGTTACATGTGACTGTCAACGTGAAAACATGATACTGTCAGACATAGTATGGCCCTGTATATCTCTAACGATGGTGACTAGAGCGTTATGAACGATTCAGCTGTTGTAATGTGGACATATGAAGGTGTGTGTACATGCCATCAATTCTTTAATCAAAAATCATGCCTAAATATGCTCCATTCTTGAAAAGTTCTACGTAGGTTGGTCGGGCTGGTTGCGGTCGATCTTCCATTAAGTTGTGGTCTGTGTGCTAGTCTTTCAGTCGACAACTGTGCTTCAAGCTCAAAGTCTTGTAAAGTCCTTTATCGGTTGACTGAGCCACGAACGGTCTCTGATACACGCTGTGGTCTGTGTGCTGTCTTTCAGTTGACAATGTTGGGTGGCGCTGAATGCCTTGGAAAGTCCCATGTACGCTGGCTGGGCTGTGAATGGACTTCACTCAAGATGTGGGCTGGGTGCTTGTCTTTCTGGAGACAACTTTGCTTCATGTACAACGCTTTTGCGAATGTTTCTTCTATCCCACACATTAAGACACAACTAATAGCAACTCAATGGTGAATCAAACCAGTAGTCAACTTGTAAAGTTACAGGTAACAGCAACACACTTATGACTGTCATCTCTATCCAACACACCACGACACTACTACCAACAACACACACTGGTCATTGTCACCGCTATCCAACACATCATGACACAACTACCAACAACACACTGGTCATTGTCACCGCTATCCAACACACCATGACACAACTACCAAGAACACACTGGTCATTGTCACCGCTATCCAACACATCATGACACAACTACCAACAACACAGTCACGGACAACTACCAACAACACACAGTCACAGTCACCTCTATCCAACACATCATGACACAACTACAACAACAACACAGTGGTCACTGTCATCTCTATTTAACACATCATGACACAGCTACCAACAACACACTGGTCACTGTCACCTCTATCCAACACATCATGACACAGCTACCAACAACACACTGGTCACTGTCACCTCTATCCAACACATCATGACACAGCTACCAACAACAAAGTGGTCACTGTTATCTCTGTTTAACACATCATGACACAACTACCA
>JADBJO010003561.1:42500-72500 GCA_016801955.1 Conus betulinus | reverse complement strand
ACATCGTAAAAGAAAAAATATCAAGGGGGTTATTAGTAAGTTTTATTTAAATAAAGATCTCTCATGAGGTACAGGGAATAAGAAAATGTTTTTTTTTTTGTTTTTAAAACGTTGTCAACATACAATAACCATCACCAAGGTGAGCTGTTTCGTCGTTTGTTTACAAACCAGACAAACTGACATTATTGGAATCACGATAGATCCAGAGTGGATGCTCACTAGCCTTGGTTTGAAGGTAAATCATTCATCGATTTGTAGATCGGCTTAATCATTTGCAGATCATCACAGAATGAAGGATGGATGGAGAAAATGTTTATTATTATGTATGTTAACCCATTCGTTCCAGGTGTAGCATGTTAACCCATTCGTTCCAGGTGTAGCATGTGAACCCATTCGTTCCAGCGTAGCAGGTTTTGAGAGGCAGTTTCCCAGGAAGATGGGAAGTTCCAAAATTGTTATTGTTATTGACCTAAATTTAACATGCATCTCTTTCAGCTTAATTGATATTAATTCGGAAATCTTAGGACAGTTATTTTCTATGTTTCAGGCTCTTCAGATAGTCTAGTGGTCTTGACGGAGGAGGGTTCGAGTCTTCACCCATCAAAAATCATCACGCATTCATCAGCCTGTTGAACGCGCGCTGAAAAAAAAAAAAACAAATGGATATTGTACGTCGACGTGGACCGGGTTGGCGAAGAAGACTTTATTCAAGGGAACACTATGATTGTCTATGTCAGTATAAATCGTCATCTATATTGTTTCTACGTGGAAGACATTACGACATCGTATAAATTCTTGGAATAATTCCCTGATCTACTACGAGTTCAGTGACGATCTATTATTCTTCTGACGATTGGAGAACTGTGGACTAGATACATATATTTCACGATCGCGCTGAATCGTGAATAAGGAACGTTGTTTCATTCATCAATCAAGCAAAATTGTTATATCGTGAATTGGAACAAGTGAAGTTCAATACATCATTCGTCATTCGAGCAGCAAATTAACTCCGACATCTTCGTGTGAACCGTTCATCAACATACGTGTTCAACATCCATCCATCCATCCATCATCAATTGAAATACGGACATCATCTTCATTGACCTCCCAAGCTGAGTTACACGTGTCATCATTAAATCCTTTGCAATTGTTAATAGTGTCTGCATGGCGTGTTGTATGAATAACATCATTTTCACATAACATGACACACACATACACAGGACAACCACACGAAAATAAAGGTTTTTTTTTTTTTTTTTTTTTTTTTTTTTTTTTTTTTTTTTATTACTATCCGTTTACCAGTCGGGATTCGTCTTGGGCCCGACGACAACTATTCCCCACGGAATCAGCCATCCCAACGGCACTGTGGAGGAAGTTGTTGTCGACGTCCTTGTCACGGACCTCGATTGCTGTTTGGGCTGACAGTAAGTATTGCTCCCTGGCGTTGGCTGGTCCTAAGATAGCGAGCGAGCGGATGAGACAATGATGCTGTATGGGGCGGGATGGGCGGGCGGGGTCTGGAATCAACGACGTAGAAATTATACCACCACTGAGAGAACACGAACGATGAGAGAGAGAAAAAACATCAACCATCCTCACCCTTCATCATCCCTCAAACACACCACCCACCCACCCACCCACTCTCTCTCTCTCTCTCTCTCTCTCTCTCTCTCTCTCTCTCTCTCTCTCTCTCTGATATCGCATGCCATCGCCTCAGGTATAGAAATATAGTTGAAAATGAACTGATGTGTCGACTTTGTAACGAAGCAAGAGAAGATGAATACATTTTTTGTTTTGCTGTCCTGCTCTGAGCGATCTTAGAATAAAATTTATTCAACCCAAATATTACACTGAACCATGCAATTTCAGGCTAATTCTCTTGCTGTCAACAAGGAATGAGAACACACTTTGGAATTTAGCTATGTATATTTTACGAAGCAAATAAGAGAAATCGGACAGTAATGGCTTAATGTACTCTGCGTTTTGTAATATATCTACTTTTTTTCATGATTTCATTGTGTTATGTATTAGGAATGTTGTATGATGCATGTATGAATACCCCTTCAGTATGGGGCTGTGGCCTTAAACTGAATAAAAACGCATTCGCATTCGCATTCCATTCTCTCTCTCTCTCTCTCTCTCTCTCTCTCTCTCTCTCTCTCTCTCTCTCTCTCTCTCTCTCTCTCTCTCTCTCATCTCTCTCTCTCACAACACACACACACACACACGCGCACACACACACACACACACACACACACACACACACACACACACACACACACACACACACACACACACACACACACACACACACACACACACACAAGCACTTTCCGCACGGCTTCCGTTCGTAGTTGACAACTGAAAATGCATTTGAGAATCAACCTTTGATAGTTGCAGAAGAATAAATATTGATTTTTGACAGACTGTCAGGCAGAGTCCAACGTTTCAGAAAATGGAAAACCTAGAAGGAAAAAAAAAAAAACCCCAGCGTTGTCGAATAAATGCCTAAATACAATATTGATTTATAGGTTATAACTATATGCCTTTAAAACTCTAATGGAAATGAAAATGATGTTGCCACCATTTGTTTACGAACAAACATTCACTTTTGAGTTCCTAACTTTTAGAAACATCCTGCCATATTTTTAGAACACATCATCATCTATGACTCTGTCCAGATCACCGTTCCTTCACTCTTACCCTGTGACTGATAGCCAGCCCATTTGCTTCATTCCCTCAATTTTTGATTCCCATCCGATCATTCTCCTCACTGTCACAAACCGACATTGCTGAGACCACCGACAAGGAGTAGGCAACGCGAGTCTCTGAAAGGAAATCTTAGGAAAACCGCAGGGAGCAGACAAGTTAAATGAAACATATTATTTTGTGGGTGTTGTAATATACAACGCACTGTGGTTACAGCGATGCCAAATGGCCTATACCCCTTAGTCACTGAATACACTGTAGTGCTGGAATTAAGGAGCTGTGGTGCTGGATACTGAAGTGGCTGGCTCACATCGAGTGGCAAGCACATCACCGGTAAGTAGACGTGGTGTTCGCAAAATTGTAAATAGTCGACATCGAGCTGCACGTCACATTAAAAGTAGCCAATCACAAAGAAAAGAAAAAGAAAAAAAAAAAAAAAAAAAAAAAGGGGGGGGGGGGGGGGGAAGGGGGAGGGGGAGAGGGGTTGCAGTAGCCGGTCACCATGTTGGTAGTCAGTCACACAGTATGTAGCCAGTCACTGTGGGATGGCTGCCTAAAACTCAGCAAGTAGTAAAACCGATGGTTAAAAAAAAAGGTACACCCCCATCACCACCCACCACCACACCACCACCACCACCATACCACCATTCCCCCGTCTTTAACCAACAACACAAACTGCCTACAAGACAACAATTCAGCTGTATTAAGTTAACCAGGTCGACACCACTCGTGACTATTTCACAACACCTTGCGCAAGAAAAGACATCTGAGCCCAGCCAGAACATTGAGCAATTCGAGCTATTTGATAGGCTACAACATGCAATAACAGGTGTCCGACTGTCAGGTGACGCTAATTATGGAAGTGGGCTTCATTAAGACACATCCTTAAGAAACAGGCCTTTAACATGCATTTTGGTCGTGTGCCGAATATGAGAAGATAAGTGGTTTCTCGTTCTTCGTTTTCACGGTCATAAATGTTATTTATTTTTTCCTGAAGACGTTCCAAGAGGTCAGAATGCATTATGTCTTGTCCTGTACTCTGTGTTTCTAAAAAAAATGACTATCAGCGTGTGACCTGGAACCCTCTAGGTAGAGGGAAGAGGGGACGGGACAAACGGGACCAGGGGAGGTACCAGTGCAGAGTTAAGGAAGGGAAGTAACTGGACACAGAAACTATATAGGCAGTTGTCGTTCATGATCTACAGTCCGTAAGGGACGAAGAGCTTGAAATGAGCACGTCATTATCAGGCATGCTGATTGGTTGGACTGGCACGACGCAATCAGACCAGCAACGTTCGCGTGAATTCAAGGCAAGACTGACTGAAGGGAGAGCAGTCACACACCCAACACAAACCATTGGTACGATGGCTGGCTTCCATGTTCGTAGACCGAGGTGAGTACAGGGATGGATTCACAACTGCCACTGAACTGTTGAGGGGGGGGGTGTGGGGGTGGGGGGGGGGGTTGAAAGGGGAGGGAGAGTGAGGCGATGTTTTCCTTTTGCGTTTAGTGTTCTTCGTCGGAGGAGAAAGAATACGGCGGTTAGGTTTGAGGCAGGCGCATGTTCCATGTCATGCCTGTTAGATACCTCACGGGTTGACGTTCCATGCCTATATCCTATGCCGCATTAAAGCCGGTCTGTCTGCCAGTCCTTCCACTCCCTTTCCATGCATGCACACAGAGACACACTGGCACAAGCAAACAAACAAACGCTGACACGTTAACACACACACACACACACACACACACACACACACACACACACACACACACACACACACACACGCTAAAAGGTGCTAAAAAAGTAGGGTCATATTCGGAGTTGAAAATAAAAACCGTCAGCAGTAGAATGTTATCGTGCCCTTGAATCGACTGCACGGAAGAGAGCTCAAACAAATGTGGATACGTCTACCGAGATTTCATCCAACCAATGGGAAGCTTTTCCAATACACCTTGTATTCAGAAAAATGCCTGATGTTCCAGTTTATTATTCCAGACAAATATCTTCCCTTATAATTCGATTAAAGCTAAATGCTTTGAAAACAAAGTTTGGTAAGAATGCTAACTGTATTTGTTGTAAAGAGATAACACTGAACCACATTTTGTTCGATTGTCACAAGTTGACTACTTTCTTACCAATATCATTACGATCCAATACTTTTTCTGAAAAAAAAAAACTTGCAGGATCTACTTTCGAATCATTCTGTACTGATCGAAATTGCTGAATACTTAATACATAGTCCGATTGGGTTTTTTTATTTAGATAGTTTTGAGCTAACTCATTTTGTTTAAGATAGTGAAGGATTTTTGTTTTCTTGCTATATGTTAGTTTTTTTTTTTTCCATTAATAGTTGTATTTAAGATTATCGATCGTTTTATTGTTCAGTTTAGACACATATACAGATATATACATACACGTACACACTCACATACAAAGGCCTACATTCATGCTTACACACACATAGGCTTATTCATTTAATCATTCAGTCACTCAGTCACTCTCTTCTTTCATTCACGTCTAATATCACTCAAAGTGAACAGACGTTAAACAGAAGTAACAAACACACACATTGACAAATACACACACACAGACCGCAGAAAGTGTGTGTGTGTGTGTGTGTGTGTGTGTGTGTGTGTGTGTGTGTGTGTGTGTGTGTGTGTGAGTGAGAGAGAGAGAGAGAGAGAGAGAGAGAGAGAGAGAGAGAGAGAGAGAGAGAGAGAGAGAGAGAGAGAGAGAGAGAGAGAGAGAGAGAAGAGAGAGAGAGAGAGAGAGATGTAGAGAGAGAAAGAGAGAGAGAGAGTGCATAATGTACTTTGGGCAGTGTTTAATGAGAAGGTGAAGAGCCATTAAAATTACTGTGAATTGAGCTGCAAATTACAAAACAACAACAAAAAGATACAAACAAACGAAACAATGGGAAAGAAGACTTTTCGTTGCAATGCCGGTATATCAAGCTTTGTGACCATCAAGACTGCGGACAGGATCAGAAAATTATTATTATTCTATAAAATGAATTAATTCTTACTCAAATTCCGGAGGCACTGACAACACTTCAGGCTGGTATTATCTCGCTGTTATAGTGAAAATGGCACGATGTTCTATTATAAATGGCAAACATACCTTGCGGTCAGCATGGGACAAAGCGCTTTTCAGCATCTGTTCATTTCAATGTTCTCCTGCCCTTGCAAGAACACGATCATTCGATAAAATCGTGTGTCCAAAACGAAGTCCAAGTCTCTTCACCAGACTTGTAATTAAATTTCAACCAATGTTGATATGAGACGCCACAAAGTAAATATTCACCCTTATGAAAATATGTTTCTGTGATATGCGTGTGGAAAAATGATTCTTTAAAAAAATAAATAAATAAAGAGACTAAGGCCTTTTTTTTTGGCTTTGAAAGAACATATAAAACTAGATTGCATTTTATTTAGATAATGCAAGAAAGATTTCATCCCAAGTTTCTCAGTACATACCACTAAAAAAGGGAGAGAGAAAAAAGTTATCAACAGGAAAGTGTGAATCTCTCTCTCTCTCTCTCTCTCTCTCTCTCTCTCTCTCTCTCTCTCTCTCTCTCTGCGAAAGCAAAAACTGCATAATGCCTGAACGAAATGATAAAAGAAGTATTTTCCATCCAAAAAGAAGAATGGAATAACAGATAGCTGAAGGTTTATGATACATCCACCCCACCTTCAGAGAAGTGTGTGTGTGTGTGTGTGTGTGTGTGTGTGTGTGTGTGTGTGTGTGTGTGTGTGTGTGTGTGTGTGTGTGTGTGTGTGTGTGTGTGTGTGTGTGTGTGTTGTGTGTGTGTGTGTGTGTGTGGAGTTGTTGTTGTTGTTGTTGTTGATGCTTTTGCTGTTGTCAAGAATGAATATAATATATATCTTTTAGCCTTTGATAAAAAGGTATGTAATGCACCCCCTGCCCTACCCAGTTAAGGGAAAAAAAGGTAAGGATTCTGGGTGGGATAGAGTGGGGTGTATTGAGGGAAAGAGAGATGGGGGGGGGGGGGGGGGGGGGGGGGGGGGGGGGACAAATCAAAGGCAACTTTTCATGTGCAAGAATTTGGAAACATTCTTATCGGTTTGACAGAGGTATCAAAGTTGATTTCGACACACGGGACACGCGAACTATTATTGCGCGCGCACGCATGCACGCACGCACGCACTCACGCACGCACGCACGCACGCACAACACACACACACACACACACACACGCACACGCACGCATCCACACACACACACACACACACACACACACACACACACACCACACACACACACACACACGCACACACACACGTACACACACGTACACACATACACACATAAACACAAACACACACAAACACACACACAACCATAAACACACACACGCACACACACACACCACACAAACACGCACACACACACACACACACACACACACACACCACACACACACACACACACACACACACACACACACACACACGCACACACACACACACACACACACACACACATACACACATACACGCACACACACACACACACACACACCACACACACACACACACACACATACACGCGCACGCACGCGCGCGCGCGCGCACACACACACATCACACACAAAACACACACATACACACAGAGCACACAGAGCACACACACACCCACACACACACACACACACACACACACACACACACACACACACACACACACAACACGCACACACACACACGCACGCGCGCGCATACACACACACACACACACACACACCACACACACACACACACACAGACAGAGAGCAGAGAGAGAGAGAGAGAGAGAGAGAGAGAGAGAGAGAGAGAGAGAGAGGAGAGAGAGAGAGAAAACCTTGTTTACGATCTTTGATTTTCTCTCATCTTTCCACTTACGTCACACACACACACACACACACACACACACACACACACACACACACAGAGACCACAGAGAGAGAGAGAGAGAGAGAGAGAGAGAGAGGAGAGAGAGAGAAGAAGGGAACCTTGTTTACGATCTTTGATTTTCTCTCATCTTTCCACTTACGTCACACACACACACACACACACACACACACACACACACACACACACACACACACACACACACACACACACACACACACACACACACACACACACACACACACGTGTTCCTAATGTACCTCCACGGTGTGCCTATATGCATTAGACATTCTGCCATCGTTAGGTTTCCGTCATTCATCGACATTATAGTCATTACGTATGTTGATATTGATATTGTTTTATTGCTATTATCATTATTGTTATTATTACTGATTTTATTATCATTATCTTAGTAGTAGTAGTAGTAGCAGTACATTTTTTTGTATTAGCTTATTGTTATTCTCATTATTGTTATTATTATTACTGTTATTATTATTATTATTATTATTATTCATTATTATTATTATTATCATCATCATCATCATCATTATTATAGTTATTACTAGTACTATTGTTATTATTGTGTTATTATTATTATTATCATTATTATTATTAGCATTATCACCACATCGTTATTGTCAGCAACATTATTTGTCGGTATTTTTATCATTTTTTATCATTATCGCTATCATAATCGCTCATCATCATCATCATCATCATCATCATCATCATCATCAAAGTGGCAAGGAAAAAATCAGGGAATTTTGATTATAAAAATCAAAAATAAAATTATTTACACACACACACACACACACACACACACACACACACACACACACACACACACACACACACACACACACACACACACCACACACTGATGTTCTAACAATAGTTATATCATTGTTTTATATTGAATACAAGAGTTACGTATTTGCAAGACAGAAATGGGTGCTTTTGAAAATGCTGTTTGAGCTTGTGGTTATATGATATGTTAGTTTCTTTCTTGTTTATGAGGGTAGGGTGTATACAAAAAAAAAGCTGGCAAGTTTATTCTTTAACCCTCAAGAAAGATATGTTTTGACTTGACACAGATAGATAGATAGATAGATAGATAGATAGATAGATAGATAGATAGATAGATAGATAGATGTGTGTGTGTGTGTGTGTGTGTGTGTGTGTGTGTGTGTGTGTGTGTGTGTGTGTGTGTGTGTGTGTGTGTGAAGGAAAGTTGAAAGTAAACAATAAAGAGGAAAGGAAGGAAGAAAGAAAGAAAGTAAGAAAGACAAGAAGAGGGAAATAAAGAAAGCAAGAAAGAAAAGAAAAGAAAGAAAGAAAGAAAGAAAGAAAGAGAAAAGAAGAAAGAAAAAATTGAAGAAAAAAAAACAAAGAAAGAAAACAAGAAAGAAAAAGAAAAAAAAAAGACGGAAGAAAAAGAAAGAAAGAAAGAAAGAAAGAAAGAACGAACGAAAGAAAGAAAAACTGAAAGAAAGAAAGAAAGAAAGAAAAAAGAAAGAAAGAAAGAAACTGAAAGAAAGAAAGAAAAGAAAAAGGAAGAAAATCAAGAATGATCGAAAACGTCAGTCCCCCCCACGGTGATCAGATCAGAAGTTCTTAAAGCAGGCTGAAGAAGTGGTCGTCAGCGTGACAAATACCGTGTAATTAGGTATGTCACAATATGGCTTTTTTTCCTGCTGGGCTTACAAGGTGCAGGATGGTATTTATCTATAATGACCCTAATCAGG
This sequence comes from Conus betulinus, assembly GCA_016801955.1. Lineage (NCBI taxonomy): Eukaryota > Metazoa > Mollusca > Gastropoda > Neogastropoda > Conidae > Conus > Conus betulinus. Next base: position 63,135 of record JADBJO010003561.1, on the reverse strand, counting down.
TGAGCGTGAACATGCGTCTGTGTGTGTGTGTGTGTGTGTGTGTGTGTGTGCGTGCGTGCGTGCGCGCGCGCGCGCGCGCGCGCGCGCGCGTGTGTGTGTGTGTGTTGTGTGTGTGTGGTGTGTGTGTGTGTGTGTGTGTGTGTGTGTGTGTGTGTGTGTGTGTGTGTAAGTAAAGTGGAAAGATGAGAGAAAATCAAAGATCGTAAACAAGGTTCCCCCTTCTCTCTCTCTCTCTCTCTCTCTCTTCTCTCTCTCTCTCTCTCTGTATGTGTGTGTGTGTGTGTGTGTGTGTATGCGCGCGCGCGTGCGTGTGTGTGTGTGTGTTGTGTGTGTGTGTGTGTGTGTGTGTGTGTGTGTGTGTGTGTGTGTGTGTGTGTGTGTGTGTGAGTGTGTGTGTGTGTATGTGGTTGTGTGTGTGTGTGTGTGTGTGTGTGTGTGTGTGTGTGTGTGTGTGTGTGTGTGTGACCAATACACGGTCTAGCAGTTGCTGAGGTTTCCCCCTCCTCCCCTCCTCTTCACTTGGTCTACTTTTTCCAACCCCCTCACCCTCAACCCCCTCCTTCCACCCTCCACGAGGTTTATCTTCCAGATCATTGAGAAGAATGACTAAGTCCTTATACAGAGGCCCAGCACCTCAAATGGAACATCTGAGAGAGAGAGAGAGAGAGAGAGAGAGAGAGAGAGAGAGAGAGAGAGAGAGAGAGAAGAGAGTGAAAGAGTGAGACAGACAGACAGAGAGAGAGAGAGAGAATGGAGACAGAGAGGGGAGAGGGGAGAGAGACAGGGAGAGAGAGAGAGAGAGAGAGAGAGAGAGAGAGAGAGAGAGAGAGAGAGAGAGAGAGAGAGAGAGAGAGAGAGAGAGAGAGAGACGCAACACGGTTCCAATGCTTGGCAACGCAAGTTGAATTCTCGTTGTTTTTGTTTGTTTGTTTGTTTGTTTTTCTTCTTTTGTTTGTTTGTTTGTTTGTTTTCCTCTCACACATTTTTGGAGGTCGATTTGCTTTTCCAGGCACCCGTTCTCCTTCACTGCACCCTTCCCCCTTCCCCCTCCTCTTCCTCACCATCTTCGTCATCCTTCTCCTGGGAAATGTCTGCAAGGGAGAGGACTCTCCTGTACACCGCCGCCAGAAAAAGACAATTCCTCCCCGTGTGCTTCCGGGGATGGCGTCATTTCCGTCCGACCAGGAGATCTACAACATGGCCTCTACGTTGGATGGCGGCGTCAACGCCGTGATTTATGCCACGCATGCAAGCTACGTCAACGCCACCAGAATGTACAATACCCGAGTGCTTCGTTTTCCTACGCTGGTCTTTTACGTCAGATCCGTGGCAGACGTCCAGAAGGTAGGCAAGAGCAAGCACAGCGGCAGCAGCAGCAGCAGCAGCAGCAGCAGGAATAGCAGTAGCAGCAGTAGCAGCAGGAGTAGTAGCTGTAGTAGCAGTAGCAGTAGTAGCTGCAGCAGTAGCAGCGGTACCAGTAGCAGCAGAGGTAGTAGCCGCAGCCGCAGTAGCAGTAGCAGCAGCAGCAGCAGCAGCAGTAGCAGCAGCAACAGAAGTAGCAGTAGTAGTTGTAGTAGCAGCAGCAGTAGCAGCAGTAGCGCTGCAAGTGCTGCAAGAATGAAGGTCTTTTTTTTTTTTTTTTTTTTATTGAGAAGACTTGCAGTCGTTTTGAATCGTTCATTACAGGGGATACTCAGGGTCAGGGGTGTGGGGAAGTGGGGGTGTGGGAGTGAGGGTCGGATGGGTTGTAGGATGGGGTGGGGGTGTCTTTCAGGATTGGCTAGATCCTTGTGTCTCTTGGAAAGCCTATGCGAATTATTTGCTCCTTCCACCATTGCTCACCCTGTGACTCTATATGTATTGATTTATATATTCATTCATTATTTTTTTTGTTGATTTACTCATTTGTTTGCTTTTATATATTTCTTTTATTTACTCATTCATTTATTTACGTCTTTCTTTTTCTTTCTTTTCTTTCTTTCTTTGTTTTATTTGTTGGTTTGTCTATTTATTATTTCTTTAGATTATTCATTTATTCATTTATTTATCTATTTATATATGACTTATTCATCTGTTTATATCATTCATTCATTTGTTTATTGATCTATTCTTTTGTTTGTTACTTTTTTTTTTTCAATTTTGGTTTATCACTTGTTTTCCTGTCTCCCCACCCCTCCTACCATCTGTCTTTTCGCCTGTCTTTATGCTGGAAATTCTGATCACTTTTCTTTGCGTGAAATTTCAGGTGTTATATATATATATATATATATATATATATATATATATATATATATATATATATATATATATATATATATATATATATTGTGCTGGGGGAACAATTGCAGAGAATTTGAGCACGGTCTAAAAATGGACTCTAGCAGTCCGTTTTTGCAGTGTGTATTCGCGCGTGCCACTGTGATGTCTGTATGTACCTCTGCGGCACCATCATGATACTTTTTCACCACTCTTTTCTTTTTCCTACGTTCGTTTTCAATCACAGGGTAAACATCCAGCGGGGATTGACACTTTCATCAACCCTAAGGATGTTAAAAGTCAAACTTTTATCTCGTTACTTTTTGAAGATGGACATCTGTACATGTTGTTGCTGTCCTTGATGTTCTCGTTGATACGGAAAGACTTTCTGTTTGACGTATGATGAAAGTCCAGAGAGGGCTGAATGTTGTCGACGCAGCCAAGGATGAGATGGGACAGGAGAAGTATCTCGCGCTCGCTTTCTAATTATTCTCCTTAAGTTGGAGTCCTGTTTGCTCGCGTAGGTCATTCTCCACACCTGAGCACCGAAGATGAAAAGTGCACAGGATCAGTATCTCCCCTCGTTTTCCCCTCCATTCGTCTTTGTTGGAGTCCTGTTCACTTCCGCGGGTCACTAATCACTTCAGGGCAAGGGACCTGTTCAAGAGGCAGGGCCCGCCCACTGAGGTAATCACGTACGCCAGCTTCTTACTTTCCACTGCTCATCAAAGCTGACCTATCGCCCGCATGGAGCCGTTACCCGCTGTTGAACCAATTTTAAAATTCAATTGCAGAGCGAGGCAACAGCAGGCGGAAATCTGATCAAATCTTAAACAATTTTATGTAATAAATCCGCCAGACATGAGCAAACAAATCACAAGACAAACCGCGACGCGTTTCGACCTCTTGAATGAAAACGCTCATCTTGCGTCGAATTTTACAAGATAAGTGGTTGCTCGTTCCTCATTTTCCTTGTCCTGAATGTCGTTTATCTTGCCTGAAGAAGACTTAATACAGAACCTGTACAGAACCGCATACACATGTCCCAATGTTAAAAAATACAAATTTTTGTCCTCTCCACGTCATGCCCTGGGTTAGATTCTGTCGGGGTCGCTGGTGTTGGCAAATTCATAGGAGCTGTCCTCGGACAGACGTGATGGCGCCGTGTGGAGGGAGAGAGAGCTCACTCACACTGGCTACATGACCAGACAATTATTGTCGTCAGTAGGAGGTTAAGTAGGCGTATGTCCCTGCGTATGTTGGCTGTAAACAGGCACAACTGAACACCACCGAAGTGACTCAGCAGAAGTGCAGTGTCTCCTCCGGAATGTTACCACCTCATGACGACTTGGCATTGACTGCTCCCTGTGGATTGCCGGTGCCTGGACCGTGGCGGGACAAGCCAGGCTATGGCTGTATCTTTGGACGGGGACCCGAGTCAAGTGTGTAGGTGCAATGGTACTGAAGTGGGACATTGCACCTGAGTCAAGTGTGTAGGTGCAATGGCACTGAAGTGTAGGTGCAGTGGTACTGAAGTGTAGGTGCAATGGTACTGAAGTGGGACGGAAAATGAGACAGAAAAAAACATTGAGTATTTTAAACGGCATGAAGCAGAATTAGACCTTGAATTGTTTCAGCTTCTTCCACCACCACCACCCCCCCCCCTGCCCCCCCCCCCCCCCCCCCCCCCCCCCCCTTTTTTTTGTCTTTTATCTTTCTATTAGTATTGAAAAATACAGGTTGGGGTACACCATTCGTCTACTTCTGTTAAGTGCCTTCTGATTGAAATAAAGACCTCGGGGGATTGACCTGTTTTACTGCCACTCCAGGTGGTCAAGTTCGCCAGAGACTACAACCTGTCACCCCGACCCATCATCATCCTCCTCTCTCTCTCTCTGCAGCTGGTCAAGTTCGCTAGAGACTACAACCTGTCACCCCCACCCATCATCCTCTCTCTCTCTCTCTCTCTCTGCAGCTGGTCAAGTTCGCTAGAGAGACTACAACCTGTCACCCCGACCCATCATCCTCTCTCTCTCTCTCTGCAGCTGGTCAAGTTCGCTAGAGACTACAACCTGTCACCCCGACCCATCATCCTCTCTCTCTCTCTCTGCAGCTGGTCAAGTTCGCTAGAGACTACAACCTGTCACCCCCGACCCATCATCCTCTCTCTCTCTCTCTGCAGCTGGTCAAGTTCGCCAGAGACTACAACCTGTCACCCCGACCCATCATCCTCTCTCTCTCTCTCTCTGCAGCTGGTCAAGTTCGCTAGAGACTACAACCTGTCACCCCGACCCATCATCCTCTCTCTCTCTCTCTGCAGCTGGTCAAGTTCGCCAGAGACTACAACCTGTCACCCCGACCCATCATCCTCTCTCTCTCTCTCTCTGCAGCTGGTCAAGTTTCGCTAGAGACTACAACCTGTCACTCCCACCCATCATTCTCTCTCTCTCTCTCTGCAGCAGGTCGTCAAGTTCGCCAGAGACTACAACCTGTCACCCCGACCCATCATCATCCTCTCTCTCTCCTCTCTCTCTGCAGCTGGTCAAGTTCGCTAGAGACTACAACCTGTCACCCCGACCCATCATCTCTCTCTCTCTCTCTCTCTCTCTGCAGCTGGTCAAGTTCGCTAGAGACTACAACCTGTCACCCCCCGACCCATCATCCTCTCTCTCTCTCTCTCTGCAGCTGGTCAAGTTCGCTAGAGACTACAACCTGTCACCCCGACCCATCATCCTCTCTCTCTCTCTCTGCAGCTGGTCAAGTTCGCTAGAGACTACAACCTGTCACCCCCCCCCATCATCCTCTCTCTTTCTCTCTCTGCAGGTGGTCAAGTTCGCCAGAGACTACAACCTGTCACCCCCCACCCATCATCCTATCTCTCTTCTCTGCAGGTGGTCAAGTTCACCAGAGACTACAACCTGTCACTCCAACCCATCATTCTCTCTCTCTGCAGGTGGTCAAGTTCACCAGAGACTACAATCTGATGGTCAGCGTCAGGTCCTCGGGTCACCTCCTTCATTGGCCGCTCCACGCATCACGGCGGCGTGGTCATCAACCTCCTGCTGATGAAGGGCAAGCAGTTCCATCTGGAGTCCACGCGCGGGCCAGCCGGCGAGGGGTGACGGTGGAGAGTGGCAACTCCTGGCTGGAGGTGTACCAGGGCCGTGGACCAGCAGGTCACCACCGAGGAGGGCAAGACCATCCGGAGAGTCATCGTGGGAGGCAGCGCTCACACTGTGGCCATGGGAGGGTACACGCAGGGGGGGGGGCACTCCCCCATCTGCCGCAAGTTGGGGATGGCAGTGGACAACCTTGTGGAGGCCACTATTGTGCTGGTAAGGGAGAGTGTGTGTGTATGCGTGTGTGTGTGTGTGTGTGTGTGTGTGTGTGTGTGTGAGACTTAACCTCTTCTATTCAACACAAACACGTTTGGTTCTTCGAATTGTGCGTGCTTTTCCCTCCACTCTTAAAGACAAAACACAATTAGCTCTGCTAGCAGTGCATACTTTTAACATGTACCAGATTACGCAGGTTTATCAAACAAATTATTCTGATGGAAGCCACTGCGCCATACGAAAGCAAACTATGGCAAGCATACCTCTACAAGACTGAAAAATTGCCAGTGTAGCCAGCAGCTTGAAGGAACCCGGCTAGCTTCTAGGTCCTGGTCCCCACCATAGACGTTTGAGCAAGAGCATTTCTAGATTGATCAACCTATGACCTCTTGAAACAGCTGGGGATTTGAGGTAAGAAGAAGACCAGAACCCAAAAGACAACGGCAGAGGCAGCCCAAATGAGTTCCAGCTGGATCTGGTCGAGAAGGAACAAAAGTAAACTTCAAAAGGCTTAAATTTCCCCCCTTAGAACAGGTGCCCTGTTAGCAGTGGGGTAAGACATCCGTCTAAAAAGACACGCCTTGAGACATCACCCGTTGTTGCGGGTTTGAATCCCGGCAGCGCCAGAAATAAAAAAAAGAAAAAAAAAAAAAAAAAAAAAACCGGCAGTAGAAGGGCATCTAGGAGCCATGACCTGGATGCGGCCCGGCCCCCTCACAGTGTGAGTTCAGGGTGGAAACACTTGTCTAAAGCAACTTGGGGTGGTGGTGGTGGGGGGTCTTCTCTGAAGGCCTGTTGTCAAGCTCCCCATAGAGTTTCTTCAAACTGTACCCTGTAGTGTACACAAGACTGACCTTTCAATTCGTGCGTAACTGATGGAGTCTGTCATTGGTGTGATCAGCGGACGGGAGGAAGGCGGTGGTGAACGCTGAGGGCACCACCATCACGGACCTGGAGGGCAACGAAGAGACCCTGGAGGACACGTCGCTCTTCTGGGCCATCCGGGGGGGGGAGGGGGCACGTGGGGCGTGGTGACCCACTTCACCTTCAAGCTGCACTTTGCCCCGGAACGGTTTTCGTCGGGGTGGACATTAGCTGGGCATTGAAGTATATGGGTAAGTTGGAAGAGGAGGAGGATGTGGAGGAGTGTGTGTGTGGGTGTGTGGGGGGTGGGGGGGGGGGGGAGAGAGGTGTGTGTGTGTGTGTGTGTGTGTGTGTGTGTGTGTGTGTGTGTGTGTGTGTGTGTGTGTGTGTTTAACCATCACTAAGTCCACTGATTCCCACTCCTGAGTTCTAGACTTTTAACGGCAGTGTCTATCTTTAGATCACCGAGTTCTTCCCCTGTCCATCAAAGAACGTGGCACTTTCAGGGGCAGGGAAACCCGGGACGGCCGCACGCCATTAGAAGGCATTTCCGGTTAAACCTCCAGCCCTGGACGACAATCTTTATCTTGTCGTGTGTGGATGTGAAGTCAATGTCAAACGAAAAGAGCCGACGGTATGATCCAGATTGTTGAAACTACTTCTGTGGTTTTCATCTCTGAGCTGTCAATGTATTGATATCAATATGTATTTAAGACTGGTTATGTATTTCGTTGATTATGTAGATTCCTAGCCGTTGTTAGGTAGATCCCCAAGGGAGAGAGAGAGAGAGAGAGAGAGAGAGAGAGAGAGAGAGAGAGAGAGAGAGAAGAGAGAGGCTTATGTGTGAGTGAATGTGAGTCCTAAGGACGTGTTTAATCGTATCTATGAGACTCTTCTTCTTAAATCCTGATCTCCGTCATCAGTCATAATTTTATCCATCAGCTTTAAATCATGTGCAGTGTGGTATCAAAACTTAGCAGATAAGTGTAACGTATCTGGACAGTGACACCTCCTTGATGAAACTGAAAGTGAAATGTGACGATTATTCTTAATGGTGCTTTTGAAACTCCTATCCTCGTTTAGCAAGTTATAAGCGCTTTAACAATCCATGCCTAGGTTTTATTGTTGTTGTTAGCGTACAAGATACTCCTGCGGACATTCCCTGTATAGACAGCAAGGATTAATCCCATCTACCCAACAAAGGAAGTGGAGTTTTGTGTTTATGGCCGTTTTTTTTCCTACCATTAAGGCAGCCATACTCCAACTTCGGGGAAGGTGCATGCTATGTGTAACGTGTCATCCATACACATCGGCCAAACAGGCCTTCTCTCTCGAAAAGTTGGTGATGGGATTTTACGTGTGTTTAAGATATTATGCGTGTGTTCACATACAGAACCTCGGTTTATAGTCTCATTCGAAGGACTATTGGGAAATACAGTCAGAACCAACGTTAACGCTGAGGGGAAAATCCCCCTCTACCAAAACGGCCAGGCGGAGATTCGAACCCAAACCCAGGATCACGGCGCTCTACCACAGAGCTGTTCTGTCCCCCGGAATCTTGGTAGAGCTGACATAAAAAGCGGCCTTCTGGCGCTAATCATTCGTTTCCCTTGTCATTAAGGCGAATATCGGTACTTTTTTTTTTTTTTTTATACGTTTTCCGTTCATTTCTGCGATTTTTCACTGGGGATGTATGCTTGTCCATACCAACTAAACGTCTTTTCATAAAGTTGATGACTGGAATTCTGATATGCCAGCAAGATGTTAATGCGTGCGCACACTCACGGAATTTCAATTCATAGTCTCATATGAAGGACTACATAAGAAGTAGATTCTGTAACACTGTTGATTCTGAGGGGAATATATCTCTGCAATATTGTAACGGACACGGCAGTGATTCGAACCTGCCACCCCCAGAATCACGAGTCCGACGCTCTACCAACTGAACTATTCCGACCTCCCAAGAAAGAAGCGGTCGCTGTTTATCCATCTGACAGGAAATGGGAGTTATTTCCCTTGAGTGCCGACAGCCTTGCGATGAATGAGCATGGTCGGTGGACCACAGCGAAAATGAAACTGGAACTTTGTGTGGGTCTGGTGGGCTTGCGGCATTGGTAGACCTACATGCCGAGTTCGCCGCCAGGCGTTGTGAGTCGAATCCTGTTGGAGTCCGACATTTTTGGGATATTCTCTCTTTCTTTCTTTCCTTCTTTTTTTGTTTTCCCCCCCCCCCCCCCCCCCCCCCCCCCCCTTCCCCACCCCTTCCTTTTTTTTTTCGATCTGTCTTTATTTTTTCCCATCCTTCCTTATTTCTTTCTTTCTTTTTTTCCTTCATTCTTTCTTTTTTTCTTCTTTTCCTTGTCTTTTCCCTCCTGTCTTATTCTCCCCCCCCCCCCCCCCTTTCCTTATATTTCCCCCTGTTCCCCCCCCGCCCCCCCCCTCTTCCCTTATTTCTTTCTTTCTCTCTTTTTCCTTCCTTCCCTTTTTCTTTCTTCCTTCCTTCCTCTATCTTTCTTTGTTTCTTTTCCCCCTCCTTCTTTCTTTCTTTTTTCTTTCCTTCTTCATATCTTTCTTCCTTTCTTTTTTTCCTTCCTTCCTTCCTTCTTTCCCTTTTTTTTCTTTCTTTCTTTTTACCTTCTTTCTTTCCTTTTTTCTTTCCTTCCTTATTTCTTTTTTTCTATTTTCTTCCTTCCTTATGTCTTCTTCTTTTCCTTTCTTTTCCTCCTCCTTCCTTCCCCTTCTTTTCTCTCTTTCTTCTTCTTTGCTCTCCTTCCTTCCTTCCTTCTTTCTTCTCCTTCTCTTCTTTTCTTTCTTTTCCTTTCTTCTTCCTTCCTGTCTTTTTCTCTTCTTTTTTTCTTTCTTTTCTTCTTTTTTTCCTTCCTTCCTTCTTTTTCTTTCTTTTTTTTGGTTGTTGCTTGCTGTCTTGAGTTGGTCGTTTCTGTGGTATCAGTGCAGTTTTTAGGTAAGACTCTCCCCGAGCCCTCTTTTGATATGGTATCATCATTATGTGCTGTACGCCATTTGGTGGGTGTGAGCGTAAAACCTGAATATCACGAACTCTCTCTCTCTCTCTCTCTCTCTCTCTCTCTCTCTCTCTCTCAGAATTTGTGCACAAATTTGCATGGAACCTGTAAGAGGCGTGCTGGTGTGTTTGGTTAATAAATGTACTGAAATACCGGTGATATGTATTATAAACACTTCACATGGCATGAAGTTAATATCTATGTCAGAGATCGCATTTCATGCACAAATGTAGCAAATTGCAGTTTAATGCATTCGTGTCCTTATGTTGTTGTTTGTTGATGTTGTTGTTGTTGCAGTTGTTAGACCTACTATGCAATGCTTTCTTTTTAAAGTAATCCCCCATCAGAAGGGGCTGCTGTGGCCTATCCTGAATGCACTTTCATTTTCATGTCATTTCCTACCTCTCCAACCCCAGGCCAACACATCGGAGAGAAAATGATCAAACACGTTCTTCGCGTCAGCTGGGGCGTCTGTCCGAAGACTGGGGTGGGTACATGACAGTGTCCGGCATGCACTTGGGTCAGGGCGCCAGTGGACATTTTGACCCTCTCCCTCAATCACTTTGGCAGCGATGACTCCGCCTCCAACAGTGAAGTTGACGATCTCCTCAACTACAACCCTATACAGGCACAGTACGAGTAAGTGGCGGAGTGAGGCGACTGCAGGTGGAAATCTCAACAGATTTTTTTTACGAAAGTATTGAAATGACTCCGCCGAATAACATAAACGCACGAATCACGAGACAAAACACGACGCGTTTTCGACCTCTTCTCTCTCTTTTGCGCTAAATTTTGACGAAGAGAAGTGATTGTTCGTTCTTCATTTTTCGTGATCCTGACTGTTGTTTACCTTGCCCTGACGAAGACCTGAGAGGTCGAAACGCGCCGTGTTCTGTTCTGTGATTCGATTGCCCACGTTATTCAGCGGAGTCGTTGAAACACTTTTAATCTTTTTGTTTTTTTTCACAGTGTGAGTAAGTCAAAGGAAGTCGGAAGTTGATGATGATGGTGATGATGATGATGATGATGATGATGATGATGATGACGATGATGATGACGATGATGACGGTGACGATGATGATGATGATGATGATGATGATGATGATGATGATACCAGCAGCAGCAGCAACAGCAACAGTAGAAGTAGTAGTAGTAGCAGCAGCAACAGCAATAACAGTTGTAGCAGTAGCTGCAGCAGCAGGAATAGTAGCAGTAGTAGTAGTAGTAGTAGTAGTAGTATCAGCAGCAGCAGCAGCAGTAGCAGCAGTAGTAGTAGTAATAGTAGTGCTAGCAGCAGCAGAAATAGTAGCAGTAGTAGTAGCAACAGCAGCAGCACCCAGTAGTAGTAGTAGTAGTGTTAGTAGTAGTAGTAGTAATAGTAGTAGTAATGGTAGTAGTAGAGTAGCAGCAGCAGGTAGTAATAGTAGTAGTTGTTGTAGTAGCAGCAGCAGCAGCACCAGCAGTAGTAGTAGCAGTAGTGATAGTAGTAGCAGTAGTACTATTAGTAATAGTAGAAGTGGCAGTATAGTGGTAGTAGTGCAGCAGCAGCAGCAGCAGTACTACTAGTAGTAGTAGTAAGATAGAATGTGACCCATGGAACTGTAATAGGAATCAGATCAAGCGGCAGGTCTGACATCATTCATTGAGCAAGACCTCTCTCTCTCTCTCTGTGTCTCTGTCTCCCTTTCTCTCTGCCTCTTTGTCTGTGTGTCCGTGTTTGTGTCTGTGCCTGTGTCTCTGTCTCTCGCCCTCTCTTGCTCTCCCTGTCTCTCTCTCTCTCGCTCTTCCTATCTCTGTCTGTCTGTCTGTCTGTCTTTCTGTCTCTGTCTCTCTGTCTGTCTCTCTCTCTTTCGCGCGCGCGCTATCTCTTTCTCTCTGACTCTCTGTTGCAGTCTCTGTCTCTCTCTAACTCTCTGTCGCTGCCTGTGTATCTGTCTGTCTCTGTCTCTCTCTCTCTCTGTCAGTCTGACTGTCTGTGTGTCTGGCTGGCTGGCTGCCTGTCTCTCTCCCTCTCGCTTTCTCTCTCTCTACTCTCGATGCGACTCTGTCTATCTATCTGTCTGTCTGTCTGTCGCTCGCTCGCTCTCTGTCTCTCTCCCTCCCCCCCCCCTCTCTCTCTCTGTCTGTCTCCCCCCCCCCCCTCCCCTCTCTCGCTTTCTGTCTCTGTCCCTGTATCTCTCTCTCTCTCTCTCTCTCTCTCACTCTCACTCACACACACACACACACCACACACACACACACACACACACACACACACACACACACCCACACAAACACTGGGTTGTGACGTCGGGGAAGGTGCACTGCTCACCAGAACTAGAGGTAGAGACCGAAGCCAACACGCAGTCACAGTTCACACAGCAGACCACACACGTTTTTAACGAACATAATAATGGGAGTTTAATTACATTAATATGGATGAATGATTCTTTGGGCTAATGAGGCTTTTGTTTACTTATCTCTATTCAATGTCGTTGTTGTGCTCTTCTCGACGATCTTTGATCTTGAATACGTCGCTGGAACCTCGTCAGGCCCGTACACGCGAGCCCACAGCGGCGGGAACAAAGTCCAGGATGTGAAGACAGACAGCAAGGTCTGGAGCCTGGCATAAGAGAAGCGGGAAAGCTGGAACACCGAACCACCTGCAGGGAGGTGCCTAACTAGACATAATGCCTCAACATCTTCTTACTAATGCCCAAGGACAGCTAGGTGTTCGTGTGTAGTGTACATGCAAAACAGACAAATCAACACAGATGTGTACAAGTCTAGTGTGGTGTGACTGTTTTGCATGTGTCTAAAGTGGGCACGATGAAGACACATAGATGGCTTATGAGATGAAACGGAAAGTGAAGATGACACCCAATGATGATTCGGGCAACTCTTCACCCATTTTCTAAAATAAATTCTTAACATCTGTGCATAATTTCATTTACGCTGCGACGATGATCTCATATAATAATGATAGATATGACGCGACGATGGTCGCATACAACGTACTCACCAACATACTGATGCACGCCAAGATAAATAGCTGACTCATACAATCATGAAATTAATAATTAAAAAGTGTGTTACTGAACCGAAAAATTACACGAATGAGGAACTGACCTCTGACCAAGACGGTTCCGGCGAGGCCTAGTACAGCGGGGCTAGGAGAGGTCCAAACCCTGTCCTGGTCCGGCCGCCCGCGGATGCCTCCTACTGGCTGAAGCTGTGAGTAAATCGCCAGGTCAACGGCAGGAAGGGATGCTGATGATTGATGAAGATGGATTCTTGAATTTGATGTTGTTAACAAAGTTATTGTCAGAAACGTGAAAAGTCCAACACAACAGATTCTTGAACAGGCTCAATGGTCCTCGACGAATCTAGCGTTGTAAAGGAAAAAAAAAAAAAAAAAAAAAAAAAAATATTATATATATATATATATATATATATATGGACACAATTACAGCAGATATAGACTCCTTCTGGTGAAGACGGCCAGGCGATCTCGACTCACAAAATAACTCGTATGAAATTATGCTGAATCCGATAAACAAAAGAAGCACACTTCTCGATGATGCAGTAGAACTGTAAAGGAATCATTTACACGTGAAGATTTAGAGCAAATCCCATATGGTGTATGCAACTTTGCAGAAAATCGCCTTCCAGATTTGATGCTCCATTGCCGTTTCTCTTGGTTCGACCGTTTTCTGGGGTCACGTGATCTCCCGGTCCTCGTAACTGGGTTACGGCGTAGCAATATCATATGATTATGATAAATAGTTCATCTGATAAACTGAAATAGCAGCGAACAAGTTTGGTTAGAAAAGAAAATGACGGATCAGAGTTTAACTGAAGCATTCTTTGTAAAACCCAAAAGTGAACGGAATGATACTGACCGCAAGGAATGAACTTGAAGACGTGGCTGGAGTGATTTCGTCATATAAAGTATAACAATGACGTAATAATTTGTTGCAGGACACATCATGTGATAAGTTATCTTTTTATAATCAAAGAGAAAATAGATCTAGTTGCTGTTCAAGAAACACACTCTCTCCTCTCTCTCTCTCTCTCTCTCTCTCTCTCGCTCGCTCGCTCGCTCGCTCTCGCTCTCCCCCTATGCCCCCCTCCTCTCTCCCCTCTCTACCTCTCGCTTTCTGTCTTTGTCCCTGTATGTCTCCTCTCTCTCTCTCTCTCTCTCCTCTCTCTCTCTCTCTCCCTCTCTCTCCTCTCGTCTCTCTCTCTCCTTCTCTCTCTCCCTCTCTCTCATCTCATTCCTCCCTCCCCCGATTTCTTTTTCTCTCTCTCTCTCTCTCTATCTCGGCTCTCCTCCTTCCCCCATCTTACCCCCCCCCCCCCACCACTCCACCACCTCCCCACCTTTATCACTCTTTTCTCGCTCTCTGCCCCAGAAAACGACACCAGCTTCAGCACCTTTCTGCAGTACGAACTGAGTATAGCGAGTCACCCCGCACCAACTCCTACCTCTACAACACCTTCATCCACAACCCACCATCTACGACGACGACCACTGGGCCGAGCTGACCCACTTCCTGATGGCGCTCACCGAGCCCCCTCCTCCACCTCCCTTCAGCTGTGCGTCGGCACCCTGATTGGAGGTGCGTGCTTCTAAAGCTGCCTGGCATCGGTCATATAGAGAGAAGAGAGAGAGAGAGAGAGCGAGAAGAAGAGAGGGAGGGAGGTAGGGAGAGAGAGATATTGAGAGAGAGACGGAGGGGGGTAGGGAGGCGAGAGAGAGAGTGAGGTGAGAGAGAGGGAGAGAGAGGAGAGAGTGGATAGGAGAGAAGGAGGGCGAGAGAGAGGGTGAGGGAGGATAGAGAGAGTGGGGATAAGAGCGTCAGAGAGAGTGAAGAGAGGGGATAAGAGAGAGGAGAGATAGGAGGGAGCCGGCAAAAAAAGTAAACCAAAAAAAGAGTTCAAGCAGCAAAAGAAAACAAAAAAACAAAGACAAAAAAAAGAGCGTGAGAGGCCAGAGAGAGAGAGGCGAGGAGGGAGAGAGTGAAAGAGAGAGAGGAGGGAGAGAAGGGAGACAGAGAGGAGGAAAGAGAGGAAGAAGAAGAGATTTGAAAGAGTAGAGGCGGTAAGGAAGGGGGAGCGGAGGAGAGATAGTGAGAGAGAGATGTGGGAAGGGAGGAGAAGGAGAGGAGAGAGTGGGAGGAAGAGAGAAAGTGGTGCTAGAGAGATGGAGAGAGAGGAGGGAGGAAGAAAGAGGGGGAAATGAGAGAAGGGAGAGAGAGAGAAAGGAGAGAGATAGATAGAGGAGAGGAGAGAGAAAATGAAGGGAGAGAGAGTGAAAGAATAGAGAGAGGAATGAAGCGAAAGACGATATTGAGAGTAGGAGAGAAAGAGAGAGAAGAGAGAGTAGAGAGAGAACGCACGAGAAAGAATGAGAGAGGAGAGAGAGAATGAGAGGCGAGTAAAATAATGAGAGAGAGAGAGGGAGGGAGAGAGAGTAGAGAGAGAGAGAAAGAGAGAGAGAAGAGAGAGAGAGAGAGTCTGTGCGTGATAAGGGTGGATTGATTGGGGTGGGTATGTGTGTGTGTTTTGCGTTATATAAATACGAAGTCATGACTATAAAGGACGAAAGAATTGTTAGCCTGCACTTGTTTTCCCCCAACTACTCAATTGTTCAGCATATAGATATATATATATATATATATATAATATTAATAGATATATATATATATATAATATATAATTAAATATATATATATATGATGTGAGTGTATGAGTGTGTGGGTGTGTGGTGGTGTGGTGTGTGTGTGTGTGTGTGTGTGCGTTGTGTGTGTAATGTGTGTGTTCTCGCGCGCGCGCGCAAAGCGTGGAGTGTGTGTGTGTGTGTGGTGTGTGTGTGTGTGGTGTGTGTTTGTGTGTGGGAGATTAGGAGAGAGAGAGGAGAGAGAGGAGAGAGCGAGAAGAGAGAGAGAGCGAGAGAGAGAGAGAGAGAGAGAGAGAGAGTATGCTGAGCAATTTAGGGGAACAACAAGTGCAGGGCTAACAATTCATCCGTCATTACATTAATGGCTTAGCAAAGATTATTTCCAAAAAAAAAAAAGGGGGGGGGGGGGAATAAAAACAAAAGGGGGGGGGGGGGGGGGGGGGGTGGGGGGGGTGGGGTTGGGGGGGGATGGAGGGAGAAAAAAAAAAAAAAAAAGAATGAGCCAGCCGCCGTGGCAGCCCATAAAAGCCACATTGTTCTTCTCCTTCCCCCTCCACCCTCCCCCCCCCTTTTTTTCATTAATCTTTGCCAAGTCATTAGTGAAATGACAGAAGAATTGTTAGCCTACATTTGTGTCTTTTTTTTCTCTCCCCATAACGAAACTGTTCAACGCATTATTGTTTGGTCAATCAGCGGGAGACTGCATCTTGCAGGATATCCCAGTGAAAGTTGTTCTGCACATTCCGTGGCTGCTGTCAGCACTTTCGTGACTCGACAATGCTTGGGTTGCTGAACAGTCAAACTGACCTCTCTGACTGTGGACACTCTTGGACCCTCTCGCGCCTCCTAAGTGGATCCTTAAGCACAGGCTCAAAGATTTCCCCATACATTTCATGCTGTTTACATGATGAATTTAGTTTTCCCAGCAACTTCTTTCTTTACCGCACTCTCGTGTTTTACTTTTGAAACCCTTCGCTGCTGCTTGGGCTTCTTTGGTTGGACTTTTTTTTTTTTTTTTTTTTTTTAATTCTGTATTTATTTTTTATTTTTTATAACCCTTGGTGGTGAGAACACCGCGGAACTATAGAATGCGATGTGCGTCCATTTGATGCTACGGAAAGCACAGACACAGTCAGCCGTGCCTCCCTGATGATGTCCGATCCAGCGGACGAAAGGCCTCGGAGCAGGCGAAATATATGGTCCTGACCTCAGGATGGATTTTCAGCGGTCCCATATGCTGCTAGTGAAGAGTTTTACATTTGAGATATATATTCCGTAATTTTTCATTCGCATTCTCTTTCTTTATGCTCCCTCCTGCTACCCCTCCCCACCCCCTCACCCACACCTCCATCCCCCCTGTTTTTTCTTCTTTTTTTGCTTTTGTTTGGCAGCTTTACCAGGTCGTGGGATGTGGGGGTGGCGGGGGTGGAGCTAGTAGGTGGTTGTCGTGCGATATTGGATCAAACAGGCACGTAAATGCAGTTGATGGAAACTCTGCGTATAATCGGAAGTCAGAACAGCACTACTATCTACTATGCCCTCATTTCCCAGCGCATGGAAACTCTCCTCCCTTAACCCTCTCGCTCGTCTCCCCCCCCTCCCACACCTCGTTCCTCACTCTCCTCACATCAATCTCTCCTAACTCTCATCTCCTATCCATCTCATCCCTCGCCTCATCTTCTCTCTCCCTCCGCCTCGCTCTACCTCTCTCACGTCCCTCTCTCCCTCTCCGTCCATCCTCCCTCTCGCTCCTCCCCTATCTCATCTCCTTCTCTCTCTCTCGTCTCCTCCTCTGTGCTTAACTTGAAGCTTCCAAAAATAGTTTTCATTATTGTTTCGTATTTTCATAGAGAGAAGTTATGATAATTGCAATGAATAGAAATTGTATGCCCTTTAAAAATGTTCTTTGAGCTTGTGTGGTTATATGTTGTATTAGTTTCTTTCTCGTTTATGATTAGGCAGGATGTTAAGAAAGAATGGAAAGCTTATTCTTTAAACCCTCAGTAAAGATACTTTTGAACTTGACAATGAACTTGACTTGACCACCCAAGTGACTACAGCAAGCAGCGTGCAGCTGTCGCCCCGATGGGTTGGATTCTTGACGACTTGACATATGACTGCTCCCTGTGGACTCGCTGGCGCTGGGGGCTGCGGCGGGGATCGGGTCAGGCTGTGGATGTGGACGAGAGGGGTCAAATGAGCGGGGTGGGGTGCACTGCCACTGAGGTGAGCAGAGAAGAGGTAACAGCAAAGCAAGAAAAAAAAAAAAAAATCACCTGCCTGATTCTTCCAGCTCTGTCCTTTAGTGTACCACGGACATGGGTTTCACATCAGCAAAACGGTTTCCCTGTCCGTTCTGCTAGCATTCATGCTGTCATATTTCCCCCCTCTTCCCATAGATCCCGCCCCTGCTGAATTCTTTCCCATTACAATCCCTGGACTTCGGATTCTGATCCCTGTCATGGGGTTCTTCATCCTGGACATCGGATTCTGTTAGATGTGGCCCTTATCAACGTGGCTTGGTGCTTCTCCCCCCCTCCCCCCCCCCCCCCCCACCCCCCCCCCCTACGAAATAGATCTAGTTGCGAGAGGAATCAACGCCAATCTTGTGCCCAATTGAAATGAAAATAAGTGATGGCTCGTTCCATGTTTTTGGTTGTTGTCCTGAGTGTGTTGTTTATCTTGCCCTGAAGAAGACCTAAGAGGTCGAAACGCGTCGTGCTTTTGTCTTGTGATTGTTTTTTTTTAAACCTTTTTTTCTTTGTTTTCGGGAGGGGGGGGGGGGATAGGGGGGGGAGGGGGGGTGGGGGGCAATTTTGTTTGGTGTCGGCAAATCTTCGCATGGGCAGATGCGTTGCTTAACTGCTCGAGGCACTCATTGATTGGAGGTATGTCCAGAACAGCCTGATGTTTAGTATCCTTTGATCACATCTCATTGCTTTGACTTTTTTCTTTCAAGTCTGCTGTGCGAGAGTCCGTGTCTCACGTGCATCATTGGGGGGGGGGGGGGGGGGACAAAAACAAAAGCAAAACAAAACAAGAAACAGAAGAAGAAGAAGAAGAGGAGAAGGAGGAGGAGGAGGAGGAGAGGAAGATGAGGAAGAAGAAGAAGAAGAAGAAGAAGAAGAAGAAGAAGAAGAGAAGAAGAACAACACAACAACAACAAAACAACAACAACGAGACAGTATCTGTATGCATAAAAAGAGTCGTTTTGTCTTCAGGCAGAATGAAGGAAGTTCCCCCGCGGAGCGACCCCTGTGAATCCTTCCTGTCGGTCCGGGTTACTGTCCTTGTCTTGTGTCGTGGGCTGGTCTGATTTCGTTCATCAGGACGACTTCTACATCGACAAGGCTTTAGAGAGGTGACTGGGCTGGGCAGGATATGGCTTTGTGTGTGTAAAGAAGAGATTGTTAATGCATGCGTTAATATTGTTTAGAGAGTGTGTGGTAGTAAAAATTATATGTTTTTCCTACATATGCCTACACCTACAATTCTATATAATGATCAAGCTTTATATGGGATATGAATTGTTGAAATGACAGAATTAGTAGAAAAGGAAATGAAGTTTACTATCTATATCAAACGTGACTTAACAATTAACAGAAGATTAGTATAACAACAATGAATCCAACAATAAATTAACTATTCAAAGGAAAAGACCAATAGGACTAAGGTGTAAAAACTTCTGAGAAACATTTAAGAAGATGGAAGTCATTTAACACTTCCTGAACAGTTAATGGTATTTGACGAGTCAGTAAATCCCCTGTAGTTTCGTCGTCATTAATTCTTTGATACCCGGACAGTGTAAAATCAGGTGGCTGATGGAGATTTGATTCCCACATACACATTTAATATCTTTAGAAAATTTTGTTTTAAAAGCATTTAAACGAATTTTGAACATCAGAGAACTAATATGTCTTGAACTAGTATCAGATATGTGATTTAAAATTAATTTGGAATTTATTGTGCTGACGCTTTTTATACAATTGTGTGAATAATGGCTATCTGATGTCTTCAACATGTTATCAAACGTATCTTTTGCTAGTTTTTTTTTCAATGTGATTATAATACTCGTGCAGATCTAGATTTATGTTAATTAGAGTTGCCCCTTCAGTATTACGTCCTGCACTTTTAGCTGCTCTATCAACCAGTTCATTAGCATATATTCCGCAATGGGAAGGAACCCAGTAAAAAGTTACACTAATGTCTTTACATGCCAACTGATGAATTACATGTCTGATTTCTAGTATCATTTCAAGACGTTTTTTGGCATTTTGATCTTTGATAGCTTGTAATGCCGATTTGGAATCTACACAGAGTAATATGTTACAACTATTCATAGGTAACTCTTCAATATGGTGTAAAGCCATCAAAATAGCTAACAACTCCGCAGTAAAAACTGAATAGTGTTTACCTATATGATATCGTTTGACTGTTTTCATAGTAGGAATTACAAATGCTGAACCTGCATTGCCATTATCAAGTACAGATCCATCTGTGAATATTTTAATGTAATCACTATAGTAATTTTCCATGTGATCATTAACTAAATTTTTCAGAACGTTTGGAGATTGACTTTTGCTCAATTTGTCTTAGCCCTGTTAACAAAGTCATGCTTAGAATTTAACTTTGTTTCTTCATTGCAGAATGACTTATGTGCAAAGGATTTTAATCCCCTTTTTTTCGTGTACTTATTCGCACTTTGCCATGAACAAAGGGAGTAATTTTTTTTTTTTTTTTTTTTTGCGTATTTATTCGCACTTTGCCATGAAGAAAGGAGAATATTTTTGCGTATTTATTTGTACTTTGCTCTGAACAAAGGGGGTAATTTCTTGTGTTGTTGTTTGCGCATGTATTTCTCATTTTTACCCTGAACAAAAGGAGGTATTTCTGCCCCCCCCCCCCCCCCCCCCCCCCCCCCCCCCCCCCCTCTCCAGATGAAAGCCCAGCTGAGGCCTCTGGGCCGAGGCGTCTATTTCAACGAGCCGGACGAAGACCTGGAGGACTGGAAGGAGCAGTTCTGGGGCGACATGGACACCTACCACCGTCTGCTGAGCATCAAGCGGACCTGGGACCCGGACAATTTCTTTCTGGTGCCACAACTGCGTGGGATCGGACCTCAACGTCACCGCGGACCCTGGGAGGGGCATCTCCACCACCACCCCGCCCACCTGCCCGGAGTTCCTCCCTGAGGGTAACAGCGGATATCTGCCGGTCTGCGTGTTGATCGTCAGCCTCGTCTGGGCTGATGTCCTGCAAGTGGATCTGAGATGAAGATTCTCCATGTTCTTGTTCTGGAATCACTCTTTGCCCCCTCTCCTTCTCTGTTTACCTTGGTGTCCCCCCCCCCCCCCCCCCCCCTCTTCCATCGACCCCACCCTCACAGCCAATTCAGATCT
This sequence comes from Conus betulinus, assembly GCA_016801955.1. NCBI lineage: Eukaryota > Metazoa > Mollusca > Gastropoda > Neogastropoda > Conidae > Conus > Conus betulinus. The sequence continues at coordinate 42,596 of JADBJO010003561.1, read as the reverse complement.
CTTGTGTTTTCCTTCTCTCTCTCTCCCCCCCCCCCTCCCCCTTCACCTCTGCCACCACCTACCCGTCCCTCCACGCCCTCTTAAAGACTCATTTTC